>JAGKTI010000949.1:12160-63445 GCA_018397915.1 Birgus latro | reverse complement strand
ATATATAAAATAAGGTAATTGATAGTGCCATACACCTGGAATTGGCTAATTATCACTTGGCAACATCCAACCTGCACTCATTCGCTAATTTCCCCTCCTTTTTTCCCCGTGAAATATGCCATATGAGCTGTTCTCATAATATAAATGTATACATATAAGAAAGGAAGGGAGAAGCCTGAGTGATATTTATATTCACCTGGAACTACCTGATTTATTATGTATTGTCTAGGTTTCCTACGACTTATTTCTTAGCATATGCATTAGCAGCAGACATTTTCAACTCTTGGCTACCGAGATACATACAGTACATTCTGTTCTCTCTCGTCCTTTAAAGTGAAACCATGTCGCAGTCGCGCCCGTCCATTTCTGCCGCTTTTGTGCCCATTATAAAAGGCCCTGTGACCTCTACCCTTACTAAAGATCATGTGGGAAGCGGTAAAAGACTATAGATATATATAAGTGAAATAAAGTAATAGAAATACTAGTGTGTGAGTGTGTATAGGAGTAAGAAATGACAGAGTACTAGCGGCGAATTAGCGCGAGTGGGAGGTTCGTATGCACTCGTATTTTGCATTGCTTTCACAGTTTTTTTTTTTTTTTTGAGTATGGATTTCAAACTACTTGGAAATCATTGAATAGTGTTTCTAGTGATAATATCAGGCAGTGGTATTCATATTACGGGATGTCGGGAATTGTAAAGTGGAGACTTAGTTACCCAACTTAAGAAGTCTCCACAAGTCCTACGGTAGTCGACGAGTGTTAAAAAAACATCCCAGGAGAAAGCTGAAGGTATGTGCCATATGCATATGTAATTATAATAATCTAGGACTGATAACTGTTTTTTGGCAAATATTTTTAAAAAGTCAGTTGGAGCACGGATTTGCCCTGCGAGATGGGCATGGCTCGCCTCCGACAACCTCGCGGTTAAGGAGTTAACCAGATCATTATAGAAATCATCAGTGGAAGTTGGCCAATAACTATTATACCATACACTAAAACCTCACTTTAATGGAGTAACTGGGGCCTAAGCCATTCCGAAAAATTCAAAATTCTGATAAAAGTGATATCCGGATTTCCCCCTGCTAACCCAGACTTTTTCCGATATATCAGACATTAGTCCGGATCGTATGAACGGTTTTTAAACCGTTGTGTCTGCCATTGTGGTACTGTACTATGTTATAACTTGACTACATTAATCCAGTGGTACCATATAATAATACTGTATTGTACACTGATAAACATGTCTTTTATTTACCTCATTGTGGTAAACATAGCCGAAGTGGTCAGGCAGTCCGGACTGCTTCTGGCTTTATCAGACTTTTTCTGATATATAGGAATTTTGTCCGGCAGCTCCTCGAGTCCGATAAAAGTGAATTCTGGTCTATTGAAGTGCGTTATATTGAGGTTTTACTGTATTTTAATAGCAGAAATAAGATTATGAGTTTTTTCTTTTGTTAATGTAAATCATTTCCTGTAATTATTAACTTCCAACTTCCCCATTGGTATTTCAGTAGCAAGAGAGAAATGATCACTGAGGAGATCAGGCTGTACTTCACAAACACCTTCTAAACCCTGGCCAGTAAGAATGCAGGCGTAAGGTAATCTCCCTCCCTGAATGTGTTGTGTCTTTTGAGCCTAGTAGCTTAATATCTGGATAATCTTGTAAGAATTGATATAATTTTGCTCCATTTGCAATATTTTCCCCCTCATTTTCTAGTTCATGATGTCTAGCATTAAAGTCCCCTGCAACAAGGGCAACCCCATCAAATAAACTACAGTAAGACCTCACTATAACGAACTAATTGGGGCCCAAACCATTCTGAGAAATGCGTAATTCCGATAAAAGCGACATCCGGACTTTCATCTGCTAACCCGGACTTTTTCTGATACCTCAGACGGTAGTCCGGATCATACGAACGGTTTTTAAACTGTTTTGACTACCATTGTGGTACTGTAGTGTGTAATACCTTCACTACATTAATCAAATGGTTTCATATAATAATACTCTACTGTACACTGCTAAACATGTCTTTTATTTACCTCATTGTGGTGAACATAGCTGAATTGGTCAGGCAGTCCGGACTGCTTCTGGCTTTATATCACAGTTTTTCCCATATATAGGAATTTAGTCTGGTAGCTCCTCGATTCTGATAAAAGCGAATTCCGGTCTGTTGAAGTCCGTTATATCGAGGTTTTACTGCATTGGGCAAGGGTTGGAAAACAATTTACCGACACATAAAGGTTAACAATATTTAGTGTACCTTCTTTCTTCGCCGCACTGTTGTATCTTTATCTTTCTTCTGTTGCTGCTTCATTGGCCACTGTTCCTCTGTACTGTCTGCTTGCATCCCTCCACCTCTACGATGGGCACGTAGTACTCGTCTAGCAACAAACTCTCATCCCTTTTCTGTCCAGCTCTCTAATGCAAGAGTTAACCGTTACTCCCAGTCATTCTTTTATGCAACTGGTCAACTCTGGTACTGTCTTCCTCTGTCTGTATTTCCAACTTCCTATGATCTCCAGTTTTTGAAACTGTGTGTCCAGGCATCTTGAATTGAATGGATCTTGAATTTGGTTCTCTTTTGTATTGTTTTTTTTGTTTTTTTCTTGGAAGGAACAGTTTGTGGGATCCTGGCCTTTGGTTCCATCTTCCTTGTATTTATTAAAAAAAAAAAGTACTTTTATAGATACAGATTCACTCTCAGCAGCTTTGTATGGCTCCACTACTAATTCAGATGGTATTGAATTTTTAACATGTCACACCCTTTATGCTTTCATCTCCAACTAAATATTTTTTATAGCCATTTAGTTTTAAAATATTTCCCAACCCATCCCTGGTTTCCTGTAGAAGAATAATGTCCACAACATGTTTCGTAATAATGTACCTCATTACATCGTGAATTTAGACCATTTATGTTCCAGGAGTTGAGAGGTATATGAGGGAGGAAGAGAAGGCAAATGATGGGTGACAGAGTGACTTGGAGGCGTTTTGTCTGCAGCCACCCTTTGCAGGATTTGGGTGTTGGGCTATAGATAGATAATGTTCCAGGAGATGACTTTTAGCACTTTATGATTCATTGGTACTGCACTGGTCTATTTAATCAGCTGAGAGCCTTTGCATGAATTTGTTGAAGTTCTCAGTTTATGTCTGCTTTTCTATCCATCCTTCAACCAGTTTCTTTTAATTTTTCATTGTTTTTGTGCTTATCAGTAATAATTTCAAGGCTCTAAAGTCCATTTTCCATGTCTTTAGCCCTCTTTAAGGTGACTTTCTGTCCTTTAAATTCTACCCGACATTCTTCCTTTCCCGATGCCATACTTCGAACATTTTGTTTCCTTTGTGCCTTATTTTTCTGTTTACTGTGTTTTGCTTCTGTGTCTACTTCACTTGCACTTTCAGCTTTTCCTTGGCTTGGATTTTCCACATCTTGAGAGTTTATTTTTCTTTCAGTGGCTGTGTTTTCAGTTAATAACTTCTTTTTCCAGTCTTTCTAGCCTTTTTCCAAAGTCTCTCATATATGTAAACATATCTTTAATTTCTTGGTGAAGTCTCCCTTGGCAGGAGATTTCCCTGGGTCAGTGGTGGAGTGGCTTTGTTGTTCCCAAGGGATGGTGTGTGCTCCTCCCCTCTCATTAACTCGGGTTGCCAGGTGCTGGTGACTCACTAATACACATTGTGGTTGCCTGCACAGCTGTGGAGGGTCTATCATGTGTCCAGGGGTTGTGGGTTGGTGGGGTAAACAAAGCTTCCCTCACCACCAGGGCATCAACCATGTGTGAGATTGTGAAGATGGCCACCTCCTCTGCCAGGCCTCCTAGTGCGCAGCACTGAACTGGCATTGTGTTTTTCTCCACAGTTACAGCATAGGGGTTCCACTGCTACATTATTATTAATTTTTTCCCAACACTTTGAGGAGTGATGCCCTTTTCCACAGAACCTACACCTTGAGTCAGACTGGCAGCACCACACTTGATGACCCCATCTGCTGCAGTTCGTGGATATTTTCACAGACGTATTATAAGGTGCCATGTTTCGATATCCAGTGCCAGTAATAACAATTTTCTCCACTGTGCCTTTCACCAGGGCTATAACCTGACTCCTATTCTGTCCTCTAACCACATTTCTTTTCACCTATACAAAGCGAGGCACATCTAGTACATATTCTGGGTCATGTTGGATATCAAAAAATATTTTAGTTATTTTTCATTCTCACTGGGCAAATTTACTACAATCCCCTCATAATCAGTGGTAGTTAATCTTTGTACTCTCCCTTCACTCCCAACTGTTATGTAGGGGTTGTTTCTGCCCTCTTTTAGCAGTGGCTGAAAAGATTTGTACTCGCAGCCAAGTTTCATGGTCCACGGTCTTCTGCTGAAAAGTTAATTTACAATCTCTGGGGAAAAGTAGCCTGGGTCTTTTCCCCTGTTTCTCACGTCACTTTCCTCACTTCTCTCTGCCGACATCAGCGCACCCTCTCGTCTCATCTTGTGGTGTTGACTCCATTGTTGTTTCGCCTCCCTCAGTCGTGTTTTTACAATTTCTTTGCTTTATCACATTTCCCCCGTTTGTTACCCACATCGCTTTCCTCTCTTCTCCCTGCCAACATTGATGCTTCCGGTTATCTCATCTTTTGGTGTTGACTCCATTGTTGTTTCGCCTCCCTCAATCATATTTTTACAATTTCTCTGCTTCTTCACATTTACATCTTCATCACTACTCATGTCTTACATTAGCAGCCTTCTCTCTTCTCTGCCCTGCTTAGCACCGCTTGAAACTCTGTGTCCATCGCCCTCATTGAATTTATTGCCTGTTGCATATCTTCAGTGTTTTCATCACGTATTTAGTTTGAGGAAGTGGCAGCATACTCTTCAGTGCTGTTGTTTGCCATATTATTGAGGGCACTTATGCTGGACTGGACGACTAATAGGCTGTCTGCTCACCTGATGTATTAGTAGGAAAGTTCAGGTTACGGAGCATATGGGAGACAGTACTTCACAGTCCTGAGGTCGGTGGTCAACTGAGGAGTGAAAGAGAGATTGATTGATTGACTGATTGATAGATAGATACTTTTATTGAGATAAAAATAAAATAATAATGATATTTACATTATCTCAAAGGGATGAGGGTGCATACACAGTCTCCACTCCGTCTAACTTATTAGATTATACTCGTAATCTCTTCAACATATACTACTTTATTATTTGTCCATTTTGCGTTTGCACTAGTAATTGTTACATTGATTTATATGATCCTGCCCATAGGCAAAGACTAGTTTTACCACATACATTACAATTTGGTGATTTAATCAGTAGGCTGATACAATTATCTAGATAGCAAAAAGCTTGTGTTTGCTATCATGGATGCCAGTACACATGTGCACCTACAACTACAAACATGCACACTGGCATACATTTATATCAACATTATACAAACTCCATACGTGTTCTTTGGTCACATACAAAGCTTATTTATCATCATCATCATCGTTTTTCATCCTTCTGTTCCCATATTCAAACTGGGGTTGGACATGCGATGGCTTTTCTTCACTGCTTCCTATTCTGGATTAAATCTTCTCCAATACCCAGTCTTTCCATATCGTGCATTACAACACTTTTCCATGTCTTCTTAGGTCTTCCTGGTGGTTGACGTCCCACTACTTCCAGTACCTCTGCTATTCTCACACAGCTCCCTTCCTCACTCCTCCTCACGTGACCAAACCATCTAAGCCGCTTCTGCCTCAAGATGATATCGAGATCCTTCACCCTGCATCTTCTGACTACCTCCTTACCCAAAACTCTGTCCTCCCATCTCACTCCCGTCATGTATCTTAACATTCTACAATCAGTACTCCTCAGAACATTCGTAAGTCTATCTGTCAAAGCCCATGTTTCAGCACCATATATCAATACTGGTCTAATGCAGGCCTCATATATTTTACTTCTGTGTCTCAGTGGTATATGTTTGTTGACCAGTAGGCTAGCTATTTCCTTCCACTTTAACCATGCTGACGCCACTCTTGTTCTGACTGATCTCTCCACCCCTGCTTCGCAGACCGATATATCTCCTAGATAGCAGAACTGCTGCTCTTCCTGTAGTGTGCCCCCATTCACCTCTAGCGCATCCTCTGCTTCATCTCCCTCCTCCTCTCATCTTATGCAGGCTGGGCAGCGGAAATTTTGCACTCTTCTCAAATTCTGCAGACCTGAACACATTCTTTGGCACCACTTATTACACTCCTTGCACAACAGAGTTCACTGTTACTCCTCTGCCACAGCATCCACATGGCCATTTTCCTGACTGAATTATTTCTACTGGTTTCTTGCCTGTCACCATTACCTTAGTCTTATCCATATTTATTTTCATTCTCCTCTTCTCCATTCCATTTTTCCTTCTATTAAGGATTTCTACCACTTCTTCCTTAATCTCCGTTGTAAGCGCTAGGTCACCACCATGCAGCAATTCCCATGGGCCTTCCCCCCTACATTCCCGTGCTGCCTCCTCCATTACTATGTTAAACAGCAGTGGACTGAGTGCTGATTCTTGATGTACCCCAACTCCTATTCCAAAATTTCCTGATGTTCCTGCTATTGTCTTGACTTTTGATCTTGTATCAATATAGAGAGACATGACAGCTGGAATGAGTCTCTCAGGCACATTCTGTCTTCTCAAGGCCTACTCTATAACCATCCTTGGTACTCTATCAAAAGCTTTTTCTAAGTCCACAAACACATGTTACAAGCATTTCTTCCTCTGTTGAAACTTTTCCTGCAACTGTCTCATGATGAATATTGCATCTATTGTGGATTTACCTGCGCAACAAACTGTCGGTTATCTATCTTCACTATCTGCTTCAGCCTTCCTTCCAGCACCTTTTCGAATATCTTCATTCCATGCTGCAACAGTCTGACTCCTCGGTACCTTCCATACAGAAGGGCATCTCCTTTGCCTTTATAAATTGGCGTTGTCCTGCTATCTCTCCAGCATATTTATAATGGTCGTTTGTTATATCACAACCACATGATACACACTTATAAAATGTGTTTTAGTTGTTTGCAGTCTTTCAGGATGCTGTATAGTTTGTCATTATTAAAAATCCGTATGATCTATTGTGTCACCTTGTTTATTTTACTGTTCTTGTATTTATCTAGCGTTTTACAATATACAGTAGGCGCGGAAAGTGTTGACGCCATCTTAAAAAAAGAAAACATTCTTGTGGTTAGCAAGGAGAAACAAATAAATTAACACTCACCATTGAATTTAGTATTTACTGGCATTCTCCTTCACCTTTATTATTTTCTTAAGGCGTCTAGGGAGACTGATGGCGTAGTTTTGCAGAACAGACGGACTAAAACTGCTCCATAGCTGCTTGACTGCAGCCTCAAGTTTAGGCAAAGATGTTGTGTCCATACTACGCAGCTGCCGCTTCATGTGCGCCCATAAATTCTCAATGGGATTGATATCTGGGCTGTTTCCGGGCCAATCTCGAATAAAGGGAACCTCACAGTCTGTTAGCCACTGTTTCACTGACTTTGCAACATGTGCAGGGGCAGAATCTTGCATAAATACTCTTCGTTTCGTCGTTTCGTTTGTGAAGGCTGCAACATGCTTGCATGTGTCTGCCTTTTTGGATTGGAGCGTGTAGCATTTTATGACCGGATGCCCTTCCTGATGTCTACCAATGACCCTTGGGTGGATTCGATCCTCCGACCCTACAGCCAGAGCGGAGCGCTCTAACCCACTGAGCCACGGCTGCTACTCTTGCCTTGGTTTTATCAAAAGAGTCACTTAAAACATCACATAAGAGCTCCAAATAATTGTTCTGGTTCACTTTTTCATTTGCAGCTAGAATTACCAACTCACCAACACCATAATATGTAAAGCAGCCCCAAGCCATGAGTGAGGCTGGGTATTTAACAAACTTGGAAGTGTACTTAGGATCCAGGGGGTCACTGCCTGGTTTGCGGTACACTCGTGATGAAGGGGTACCAGTGACAGTAAATGTTGACTCATCACTCCAAAGCACAGTTTTCCATTGCTTCTCACTCCAGGCAAGATATTACAAAAATTTACTCTCTCTTTCTTCTGAAGTGCAGTTAGCAGTGGTTTTTTACGAGCACAAAAACTCCTTTAGCCCAGATCGTCATGCAACAGCTGCTGCACACTTCTGACAGACACATCTGCCAGCAACTGTGGGTTCTTTTCTTTTATATCCCGTGCTGTTAGACTTGGATCCTTGCTAACTTGCCTTGAGATCAGCTGATGGGTCCTGAAGGTTGTCTTACGAGGTCTCCCAGGCTTGGGAAGTGGAGTGGGAGGAATGGCCTCTCCACTGTCCTTGAACCATTTCACCAGTCTCTGCACTGTCCTCAGTCTAACACCTGTTTGATTTGCAATAAATGGGAGTTTGTGGCCAGCTTTGTATAAAGTAATCACTTCCACACGTTTGTCCTTGCTTGTGGTTACTTTAGGCATGATGAGAATGTGGTGGGTAACCAAATAACTGTGTTATTTGAGTCAAAACATGCCCTCGTGGTGCATCACACACAGAGACAATCCTCCTCTTGTGGCTGCCCAAACATTACTGAGCCTGCTCCTGTGGTGCCAAACCTATCAAGCAGGGTTGCCAGCTCCCATTGAAAAAGCGTCAGCTCATTTCGCATCACAGGGGAGGGTAGTATTGACCCTACTTCACTTAACGCGAAAAAGAATGACGTCAGCCCTTTAGCGTCAATACTTTCCGCGCCTACTGTAATTTATAGTGTTGCAGCGTGTGAGATCTTGGGCTGTCACACAACCTGCACCTGTTGTTGTAGTTTTGGTTATTATTTCCTAGCTCCTAATATTATTTGTAGCCTAGTTGCAGCCTAGTGCGTACAGAGTCTTTCCATTTGCTGGTGTTTTTTCCATAGTTAAAAGTGGTATTTCTTGCTGCAGCAGTGCAATGGTCCATAGTACCACTAGGTTTAGTTTGAAATTTTCTGATCATATTTTCTTTCTTTTTCTTCCTGGAAGTTTCTTATATAAGTCCTCACTTGCCTCATGGTCAGCTCACACTTTGTCTATCTGTGGTTTGGTGGTCTCACTTTTGGCTATTATACCAGCCCTTTCATTTCCATCTATACCCACGTGAGATGGAATCCACGTGAACATTACTTTTCTCCCTACCATTTTAAGTTGGTGTATGATGTTCCTGCAGTGTATGACTATACTTTCCATCACTGATGTTTCACTGTTAAGAGATTCTGATGCTCCCTTAGTGTCCACAAAGAAGCATACATCACCTCTGCCCTTTCTTATCGCAATTAGGCCACACGAAATTGCATATGATTCAACCTGTGTTGTTGATATAATATTGTCATTCGGTGTTTACCCATATTCTGTCTCAGTTCAGTTATCCATTTCCAGTATGTAGACCCTAATGAGGATTCCACACCCCACCTCCCTGTTTGGTAGAACTGAGCCATCACAGAAAATGAGGGAAGTGTCATTTAAGGCAATGGTTTTAATTTTCATATTCCTCATTTACTAACACATGATCACATCTGTTTTTTCTGTCAGAGGTGTGATGTCAGTTTTTGACATACTCATCTTGCCAAGGTGGTGGTGGTGGTGTGAACTTACCCCTTTGTACACAGAGTCCAGACATGGGGTGATCACAATCTGTAATAAAAATCGATTGTAATCAATTACAGACTTTTGTGTAATCGTAATCGTGATCGATTACTTAGGCATTTTTTTCAAAGTACTGTATAGTAATCGTGATCGATTACTCACATACTGTAATCATAATCATGGTTACTTTTATGATTACAAGGCCCCAGATAAGGTTCTTCCTTACGCAGGCAGTTCTTATTAAAATGATTTGCATATAAGATATATATCCCTAGAAAATATCAGTGTTGTATTACAGGATGATGATTTTACTTTTAAAAGCTAATCGGTTATTTACGTAATCAGTGTCAAGTATAAAAGAAACGTGCTCATAATCATATAGTGCATAACAGTACATGTAAACATGATTGTAATCATGATTACTTATGTAATCATAATCATAATCCATTACTCTTACTTTTACTGTAATCAAAATTGTATTCATAATCTGAAGTTTCCAAAGTAAGCGTAATCGTAATTGATTACAATACCCCTGTAATCGCTCCATGCCTGGCAGAGTCTTAACACATCATATTCTTGCAGTGTTTGTGTAAGATGCTTTTTGAATCCTCTTTTCCCTTGCTTCCATAAGGTTCATATACAGCTCGAGTAGTCCCGTATGTCAGTGAGTAATTCGTGACCGCCTGGTGTTCTTATGTGCCTGTTGGCAGCAGTAATTTGTAGTTCTACCACTCTGTCTTTTATACTAGACAGACTTAGTTCAAGTTTCATGATGTGTATCATTGCATTTTTTTGGACAATTTAGTATAATTCTCATGCACTCATTTTGCACTTTTTCGAGTTTCTCAAACCTTCCTTTGTCAAGGCAAAAGAGGATAAGACTGGCATAATCTATTACCGACCTGATAGTGCTTACATAAAGCATTCTGAGTATAGGAACACTGACCCTGTCACCACCCCAAGACAGGGACCTCAAGGGTTGCATTCGTGTCCTACACTGTGTAGTTATATGATTTACCTCGGCCTTCTTAGCCTCTGCAGTGTATCCTATGTACATTCCCAAGTATTTGTAACTTTTTACTCTCAATTATTTTGTTATTGACATATGTTTGCTGGTCTTTGCTTGACATTGAAATTGTTTGATTTTCATTTAAGACCCATTTTTTGTCATCCCCAAATTTGATTAATGCTTGTTGCATGTTTTCTACAGATTTACCCCATAACATTATATTGTCAGTATATATTATGATTTTAACTCCTTCGGCTAGCTTTTGTTTAGCAATTTTGTCCATTAATATGTTGAATAGCATAGGGCTTATTACCCTCCCTGGAGTCTGCCCTCCTGGGATAGGGCTCCCTGGTTGGAGACTGGAGCCCTTCTTCCCTGCAGATAATCCCCCACCCACTGAAGAAGCCTACCCGACACCCTCATATTAGCCAGTTCGTACAATATAATTTCTCCATTGAGGTCCACAAATGTCCTGCAGTAGTCCGAGTCATATGACAAACATTTCATCACGGCGTCGGTTGTTCCTCTACCTTTAATAAAACCATACAGATTATTATTTAGTTGATCACCTGTTACATACATTAGTCTTTCTAATACAATTCTCTCCATCACTTTACAAAAGCACGATGTTAGTGTGACTGGTCTGAACCCTCCTCCGGGTTTGGGGATAGGAATTACAACTGCTTTCTTCCAAGCCCTTGGCAAACGGCCCTCGAGGTAACTCATGTTATATAGATGAAGAAGTGACCCATTCTCTATACTTGCCAGGCAGTTTAGTATTTTGTAGGTTTCACCGTCTTCCCCGGGGGATGTGGATCTGCCGTGTTTAACAGCCCTAAGTAATTCGTCTTTGATTATTGATATATCTGTTTTACCACCTCTATATAGAGCACTAACGATTAACCTTCTTCTATCTTCCTCCAAGTTTTTAACGGTCTCTTGGATACTTGCAGGGATAGAGTCATTACATGATTCAGTTGATCATTTTCTTAATAATTCTTCAGCTGAGTTTTTCTGGTCAGGATGTGCTACATTCTTTATGCCTGTCCCTTTTCCTCCAGTTTTGTTTATTTCACTCCAGATTTCTCCAACATTCAAGGAATTTCCTACTCTGTTGGCAAATGCCTACCAGTATTCCCCCCCTGGCTTCTTTTCTGGCCTCCCCTCATAACTTGGCTATCTCCAGCAACGTCTTTTTTGTTTCGTCATCCCTTCCATTCCAGTAGTACTTTGTCATATGCATATTTGTTTTTTCTTTGTTGTTTTTCTTTTTTTAGTCAGTGAATCTTCTATGGCTTTAATCATTTCCTCATAGGAGTCTGAGTTTCTTGGTTGATAGTTATTGTACCAGCCTTGTATTCTGTTAGTGAAAAGTTCCATATCCTCTTTCAGTAATATAAGTCTGTTCCTTGTGTGTTCATAAGTTAATTTTCCTAGAGATATTTTAATGGAAAAAGAGTAATGGTCACCGAGAAGATCTGGCTCTACCTGGCAAATTCCGTCCAACCCTTGCCTATTAAGTATGAAGGCATAATCCAGTCTCCCTCCCTTAACCCGCCAAGTCCCAACGACGTACGATGCGCATCGCTACTTTTTTCCGTGGACAGACCCAACGACGTGCATCGGACGTCACGCAATTGCAAGGCCCATTGTGTGCACATTTTTCAACATTCAGGGGTGATTTTTGGTAGGCATATGTGGAAGACCTTCCTCTACCTGCTGTCAAGCAGGGATGCTGCCTGGCCCCACCTAACCCCCCCTTCCCCCCCTCCTCCCCACACTGGGCAATTCACCTGTTAGGAATAACCTAGCCAGTAAAGGTATGTTGCCCCACGGTCTCTCCAATGACGAAATTCATGGTGAAAGAGATTCCTGAGGTGGAGGACAAAGAAGCTAAAGGGTAGAAACAAACAGAAGTGATGAGGTGGTAATGTTGTAAGGAAGGTGCCATATACTGGGGTTTTGGGTAAGTGAACAATGCTTATAAACGCCTATATTATTGTGTGAAAACCAATATAGACTTGTACTACACATAAATTCGTACCAAATAAGTGAAATAAATACGTAATTTAAAGTGGCTTGAATTAGTTAACCCTTCCATAGTTCGTTTTCTTTAGCCAGGTACCCTGAAAAAGAAGGAAAACGTAAGGTTGAGTGACACCTGTATCAACATTTTTTACCTCAGGATCGCGATTTCACTATGAATTTTCGATGTTTCTCACCAAAAGCGAAGGTTTCAGCCAAAAAAACAAAAAGTCGAAAATCAGTTGGGACCTGGGGGTAGACTGGGTAAAAAACGGTCAGGACTAGACAGGTTAATGTGTGTTGCATCTTTTGTACCCAGTAATTGTATATCTTTATAGTCTTGCAAAAACTGAAAAAATTTTATACCGTTCGTGTTTAATCTTCCTCCAGGTTCCTTGTGTCTGGCATTTTAAGTTCCTAGCTACAAGTGTATCCCTATTAAATAAACTGCAAGGCAGATTGTTTATGGAGAAATGATTTTTTGAACATAAAAATTTACTATATTCATGACTTCTTCTTTAGAGTTTTCACAGAGACTGATTCTACTCCTTCTGAAATATGCTCAGTGAGTTCAGATGGTATTGAGTTTTTAACACATACTGTATGTTGTGACTCCCCTTATGCCAATATCTGCAAGCAGTTGATATGCTTTATAGCCATTAATTTTGAATAAGTCACCATTCTTATCACCAGTCTCCTTTAGGAGGACTATGTCAGTGTCATACTTTGTTGCATAATAATGTATGTCATGTTTCCTTACCCCTGAGCCATTTATATTCCATGCTATTACACTTAAAACCTTGCTGATTTTTCTCCATTGACAATTACACAATGCTTTCTCCCACATAAAAATTATTCAGTCCAATCAAGTAAATCCCCAGTAATATTGTAGCTTCTTAGCTTTAAAAGTGACCCTCTGTGAGGAACAGTATTGAAAGCTTTCTTCAGATCACAATACGCCACATCTGCACAACCTCTATCCAGCGACTCTGTCCACTTATCCAGTACACCAGTTAACTGCTGCACAGGTGACCTTCCTGATAAGAAACTGTATTGTTTTTTACTGAATAAGTTATCTAGCATATGCTTCATCATTCTCTCCCTTATTAGTTTTTCCATGACTACATAACACACTCGTACTGACTGGTCTATAGGTACTGGGGCGACTCTTATCACCCTTTCTAAATATGGCCGTGATATTTACCATTTTCCAATTCTTGGGGACTTTACGTTGTCTTGGTGAGAAGTTAAAAATAATCCAAAGTGGTTCCAGGAGAACTTCAGCTACCTCTATTATCACTCTTGGGTGGAGTCCATCTGGTCCTGGGGATTTGTTCCCTTTCAGTTTCTTCAGTGCCTCATGTATATCCTTCCTTGATATTTCCATAGTTGACAATACCGTTGTTGGTTTTATTTCTGTCTCTGGTAATTCCTCTGTTGGCTGATTTGTAAACACTGAAGCAAAGAACTTTGATAATACTGTACTTCAGCTTTCTTCTTATCATTTATTGTTGTTTTTTTGTTCATTTCCTTCCTCATCAAGTTCTGCTATCCCTGGATTAGCCCTTGTTTTGGATTATACATATTTCCAAAATATTTCGTGGTTACTTTTTACATTACGAGCTATGATGTTTTTGATCGTTTTTGTTCGTTTTTGAAGGCTCCAACATGCTTGCATGCGTCGGCCTTGGTCACCTAATGGCGGCTCTCCATGCTGCTCGATCCCTGGCAGCCTCCCTGTTCAGTCTCTTAACCCTTAAGTCACACTTAATGACCTCGTCCCATGTCTTTCTCGGTCTGCCCCTCCCAACCTCTCCCCTAATATTAACACTTCTCACCCTCTGTACCCAATTATCATCCCGCATCCTCTCCACATGTCCAAACCACCTCAGCCTACCTCTCCTCATCACAACACCAATACACTTCAGTCCCATCCTACCTCTCAACTCTTCCATTGTAAACCCAGCCCCCCCAGGTCTTGCACGCAGGGACGCACTGCACACCCACCTAATCATTGTCATTTCTGTACATTTAAACCTGCGAATATCCTCTTCCTTTACTGCCCAGGTCTCACTACCATACAGCATCAAACTCTTAACACATGCTGCATACAAAGACCCCTTAGCACGTAAGGAGAGTCCTCTCAATGTCAGGAGAGGGAACAGCTCCCTGAACTTCTTCCAGCCACTTCACACCCTAGCAACCGAGCTAACTCCAGCCCCACCTCCGGCACATAACATGTCTCCCAAATAACAAAACTCCTCCACACACTCAAGAGACTCACCAGCAAGTTCAACCCTCTCACGCCTAACAATCTCCACCTGCTCTCCCCGACACGCCGCATGCATGAAATCAGCATTATCTCGCAGTCTACCCCTAATACCACTACATCTCTTGTGCACCCATTTATCACAAACACTACACAAGATGGAATTACTTCCCACATCCTTGTAGCAAACTGCACATGGCCACCCTCCCTCTCCTTTGATTGTACCGCCACCAACCCTAGATATCATCACTTTTGTTTTATCTGCATTTACCCTTAAGCCTTTGTACCCCGTACCATCTCTCCACTTCTTAAATCTTTCCCCTACCTCCTTTTCATTCTCTGCAATCAACACCAAATCATCAGCATACAACATCTCCCATGGGAGTCCATCTCTGAAGTCACGTGAGAGGGCTTCAAGCACCATGATAAACAACAAGGGACTCAAAACTGACCCCTGATGCACACCAACATTCATGGAAAACTCATCACTCAAAACTCCATTCACTCTTACCTGGGTGCGAGCACCCACGTACGTGGCCATAACCACCCTAACCAACCACTCTTCCAGCCCTAGCTTTCTCATTGCCCACTTCACCACCTTTGTAGGGACTCTGTCAAAGGCCTTTTCCAAATCAACAAAAACAAAATACAATTCCATTTTCTTTCCAATATACTTTTCCTGAAGCTGTCGAATAATGAATATGGCATCAGTGGTCCCCCTGCCTGGCATAAACCCAAACTGCATCTCGTCGATATTCACTCTTTCTCTAATCATACCTTCTAGAACTCTCTCCATTACTTTCATTATCTGATCTAAGAGCTTTATACCTCTGTAATTTCCCCTTTCCAGGGCATCACCCTTCCCTTTGTACACATTTACAATTACACTCTTCAGCCAATCATCTGGGACAACACACTCATATATAATCATATTTATCAGGTCATTGACTAACATCACCCCAGTGTCTCCTGAGGCCTTCAACATTTCGGCAGTCAACCCAGACACACCTGCCGCCTTCCCCACCCGCATCCTGCCTATTGCCTCACTCACAGTAGCAGCATCAATCAAAGGCCAAGGGCCAAACACTGGATCAGCTGGCTCCAGACCTTCTCTGTCCCAATCAAACTCCTCATTCAACAACCGGATATAATGCTCTCTCCATGCATCTTTAATATCCTCACTGTTCATCACTACCCTTCCATCATCATTCTTCACACACTGCTCACCTACAATGTCCCGATTATCCCTCTTCACCTGATTTGCAACCCTAAAAATCATATTTTTCCTTTCTCCACGATTTAGATTATCAAGTAAAAGTCTCTGTGACTCAGACTTCGCCCTGTATACCTCTCTTCTGGCCCTGCGCTTGGCAGCCAAGTACTCCTCCCTGTTACCACCCTTCTTCCATTCCCGGAAAAGCCTTCTTTTCTTCTTAACTGCAGCTTCTACACCCTCATCCCACCACCAAGTTACTTTATGTCTTGGTGGGCCTCTTGTCCAACCGCATATTGCATCGGTAACTCTCAAGAGGTTGTTCTTAAGGGCTCTATACTGTTCATTAACGTCTCTATCTACGGCTTCCTGTTCAGCCACCACTCTCCTCATCTCACTATAAAAGGCATCCCTTACTGATTGGTTTCCCAGCTTCCATATTTTCCTCCTAGGTACATATGTCCTCCTTCTCATCACTCGTTCCTTAAGGACCATGCCACAAATCAACAGTTTGTGCTGCTGCACACACTCCTCACTTCCTATAACTTTAACATTCCTCACTAACCTCCTATCAACCCTTCTGACCAGAAAATAATCTATCTGACTACTATTTCCCCCGGACTTGTACGTAATCAACCGGCTCATTCTTTTCCTAAAATGTGTGTTGCACACAATCATGTCCATAGCCTCCCCAAACTTGAGTATTCTTTCCCCTTCCGCATTCCTCACACCATATGCACATCCTCCATGGACCCCTTCATAACCTTGGGCTACTTCACCCACATGACCATTTAAATCCCCTCCCAGAACCACTACCTCATCATCACCCATACCACTCACTACACGTATTAAATCATCCCAAAATCTATCCTTCTCTGCATCATCCAGTCCTATCTGTGGAGCATATGCCAATATAACTGAAATCATTTTCTGCCCGATCAAAATTTTCACTACTAATATCTCATCCAGTCCTATCTGTGGAGCATATGCCAATATAATTGAAATCATTTTCTGCCTGATCAAAATTTTCACTACTAATATCCTATCACTTACTCTCATAACATTCATGACATATTCTACCCATTTCTCCGCAACCAACACACCCACACCCCCATATCTGTCAGTTCCCCCCTACCAAAACAACGTATAGTAGCAGTTATTCTCTCACTTTAATCTCTCTTCGTGTTTCTTTCCTCACTTGGTTATTTGTCTGTGCTCATTTTGCACTTCCAAATATTTCCGTATTATTTCTCTTATAATTTCCTCAAGCTCTCCCATAATCTTTGCTTTTTCTTAATCTTGGTCCAAAGTCTTCTAATCATTGGTAAGTCTCTATTCACAGTTCTTCCTGATTCACATCTTTCTGGAAACATTTTGCATGGTATGTGGTCATCTATTGCTTTTTGAAGCTTAACTGCAAATCTTTTCCACATCACATCCACATCTTCAGTGTTCAAGTGTTCTTCCAGCTTATAGACAACTTTTCTTTTATGGCTGCATAATCGGCTCTTTCATATAAATACCCTTTCCTCTTCGTCTTACACTGGAAAACATTGCTCGCATGATCACTATTTCCTAGGTGACTGAGTATGGAAGTCAAGAAGTCACTGCATGATAGCATTGTGATCCCTACCCTGACGTGTGGAAGCGAGGCATGGACCGTAGTAGAGGGTAACAAGTCAAGAGTGAGAGCAGTGGAAATTAGTTACTTGAGAGGAGTGACAGAGCAACTTGGAGGCGTTTTGTCTGCGGCCACCCTTTGCAGGGTTAGGGCGTCGGGCTATAGATAGATAGAACTATTCACTTCTATGTCCTTCACCATTAGGTCATCATCAGTAAGCAAGAGACCAAGCACAATTCCCTTCTCAGTCCCCCTAAACCTAGTTATTTCCTGAATATATTGTGTAAAGTAACAGTGTCTTACCTTTTCAATAAACCTATAACTGAGCTGATCCTCACTGCTTGTTGTTGTATATTTACCCCAATCAATATCAGGCAAGTTAAAATCTCCCACGACTGTTTTATGTTTTGTATGGTGTTCACTAATTCCTTGCAGCAAATGTAGTAGTTTGCTGTTATTCTCATCACTGCTATATGGACTTGTATATACTGCAGTAAACAATACATCCTCTACCCCTTTTATGGTTATCTTCAAATATTCACAGAAATCATCATCATCCTCAACAGTGTAGGGCACCCCATTCTTGACATGTATTAACCATTTAACCGTGAGCTGTCACTTTCATGACGCTCGGTGGCGATGGCTCGAGCTGTGGGCCATCAGTTGGGTGGCTCTGTTTTCATTTTAAGTAGCCTGGGCCTTCAAAATATAAGTATATATGAAAAACTGTAGGAGAATCCTGAGTGCTATATATATCACTCAGGCTAGTTTGGGCCAGTATTTTATAAAAATAAGTCAGAGCGCAAATTACCACCAGCTGGAAGTGCCAGGACTGCCTCACACAACCCCGCGGTTTAGAGGTTAACAGGCCTCTCCCATTGTTGACTTCCAACAAGTCTTTTCCAAACACTTCATAACTCTTTATATGATATTCTACAATACTTTTTTCATATCTAATTTTTTGGCTTCACTTCCAGAGGAGCTATTACATGTGGTTTTTCAGACATCTCTTAATCTAGTCTCACATTCGTTGACTTTATCAGTAGAAAATGTATCTGCATTACTAAACATTATACAAACCTCTTCTGAAACCTTACCATATCACCATGATCCTGTTTATTTTTTACTGTTTTTTTTCTGTATGTTTTTTTACTATTTTTGTACTGTATATATTTTTTTTACTGTATATATTTTTACTGTATATATTTTTTTTACTGTATATCTTTTTTTACTGTATTTTTTTATAGTATATCTTTTTAATGTTTATCTTTCTTTACTGTATGTCTTTTTACTGTATATATATTTTTTTTACTGCATATCTTTTTACTGTATATCTTTTTTTTACTGTATATCTTTTTACTATATAACTTTCTTCTTTTTACTGTATATCTCTCTCTCCTCCCAAACTTTTCTTTTTCATTCTTCTCTTTTGCCTCTTTTATCAATTCCTTATCTCTTTCATGCTCCTCCCTTAGACATGTCATGATACGCACTCCCAAACTTTTCTCTCCTTCATTCTTCTGTTTTGCCTCTTTTATCAATTCCTTATCTCTTTCACGCTCCTCCCTAGATATGTCATGATACGCGCCGACTTTTCTAAATATCGGCTCTTCAGCATTCTTTAATTTGTACAGATTCCACAATATCCTCATCTTCAAACATCCTTCAACAGTCACAAACAGTGGTCTAGGTTTAACTGTTGATCCTTCATCCTTTCCCCTCACGCTGGTAATTCTGTCTATTGCCAGATGCCTTAATCCCGTAAGGGGTGGCCACAAACAAATCGCCTCCATGTCACTTTGTCCCCTGCCATTTCACTGCCCTGCTCCCAGCTTACACCCGCTGGTAATTCCTCCAACAAATTTTCCAATCCTTCTTACTTCTTGAATGTCACTATCATAACAAGTCAAACTCATTGCATTACAAAACTTCTTTAATATTGTCTTATGCCTTTCCTTCTCTAATTTCTAACTTATAGCCACTTCTCATCTCCTCACATACTCCTTGCAAAATTGTTATTTTAAGTAGACGTAGCCGAGGGGTATAATTCTATAGAGAAGGTTATTTTGTTGTTCGTTGATGAGTCACTAGGAGACAGTAATGGTAAGGTGTCTACGAGATGTCAGTTTAGGCCTTCTCTGTTCCTTTATCCTCCTTGTATTTTAAATGGGATGATGAAATAGGCAGAAGGCAGATTTGGGTCGATGGAGTTTATTGTGAGACAGGTACTTGAATAAAAGGTAAGAGCTCGTCATGACCTGTATAGCCTATGGTTTGTGCTAGCTGCCGTCCTCCTACTTAACTCTCACTCTCCAACTCCCTATCGCTCTCTCCTTGTCTAACTCTTGTTCTCTCCTCCCCTCCTCTGTCTCACTCTGACTGTCTCTGTCTCTCTCACTGTCTAACCTTCCTACATGTGATAATGGACTTATATCTCCCTCTAGCTTTCAGCTGAAGTGTGTGGGCATACGTGTGTGTGTGTGTGTGTGTATGTGTCGGCCACTTTTCCGGCACATGATCAGGGGTGTTTGGCATTCTTTATTAGTCTGGGTAAGGGGATTTGTTCTGTAACTCTTCCTGGAGAGATCAGACATAACTACCTGTTTTTACATATTGTTACATACTGTAGTTACATATAATATTGTTATAACATATTTTGCCTACATTATTCACTCTTCTTAGCCTGTCTTGCACCTGACTAACTGTCTCCTGCACCATTTCTTGGATCTTTTCACTTATGTCCCTATTCACCTTGCTAAATTTCTGGGCTTTTTATTGTAATACATCCCTGTATGACTGAACCAGGTCATCTTTGTCCTCAATACGTAATTCCTTCTTGACTTGACATATTTTTCCTTTTATGTCATGTCTTTTTCCACTTCCTCCAACTTTGCATGTGTTCCTCGCTCTAGTACATCCATCCTCTTTTCCAGTTTATCCTGCCTCTTTGTCAACTCATTAACATATGACAATATCCTCTCAGCCACAGTGTTTCATTTTAGGCAATACCAGTGAATATGTTTGATTTTCCAGAAGAAACTTATGAGTATTCTTGTCTACATTCTCACAGGAAATGTGATGCCATAATCCACATAAATTACACATCCTTGTTACTTACTTCGGTCTTGTAATCTCCACATTTAAATATCCTGGTTTGTTTACCTTTACCATCCTCCAGCTGCTTGCCAGCCCCTCCACCACCACCAGATGCCACATCACTCCTTGTTGTTTCTTTTCTTATTATACTGTACTCCAAACAGTTTCCACTACTGTCTTCTGAATGACACCTTCTTGTATTGTTTATCTTTTCTGATCATCACGTTATAATATTCAATTTAAATAGCCAAAACAGGAGAGCCTCAGCCAGAATGTCCGTCCATCACCTGACATTCTGTGTGAAATGATGTACTATAGCCTACTTAATCTGATCTGAGAAAAGACTAACCTTAAGAATTCGAAAGCCCGCAGGTGATTGGTTGTCCGAGTGCATTCATTATTATTTATTGAAAGCCCACAGGTGATTGTTTGTCCGTGTGCATTCGTTATTATATCTACATTCCCAAAGGTACGAACTCGGGTCCCAGCGATCCATGAGCAGCTTCTTAATCCTTTTCACAGGTAGTCAGCATAAAAAAGATTTAACCGACCATGTTCATCTGTCTCACTTTCGATCTTTGGACAGGTGTTACAGTCCTACAATCTTTTCCAACTTAACCACAACACAGTGTTACGGACGTGTATATTAAGGTGCACTCTTAACCCTTAAATTAATCACCAAAAGGGATAAGGTAAAGATCACACGAAAACTAACTTAACTTTACTGTACACTGTAACACACATATCCGATAAAAGATTCCGGGTTCGGTTTACAGAGGGAAAAATGCACACAGCTCTGCATAATACAAATATAAACTAGGCACTCTTACCTAACCAGATCACAACTCAGTGGAGCGTAGGTACACAAACAATACTCACAGATACCAAACACGAGTGGCTTGGAGACAGGGTAAAAACCAAGTATAAATCACACACAAGTATAGGTGAGAGAAAGTGAATAAATTATACAAGTGTAGATGGAGTAGTGAATAAACTAGTAAGGGTGCAAAACAGTGTCTTTAGTAATTAACGTCACATATTGAGCAATGAGAAACTATGATGGAAAGTGTAATAAAATGTGACAAACAAAGTATGTGACAGTAACAAAGACGTATGAATGTGTCTCTTGAAAAATTACTTTAGAAGTGACGCTCTCTGCTAAATCGAGCTTATAAAAGGTCGTTTCTCCGCCTCTCGGTTATTTAGCCATTAGGCTTTTGGAATAATAATCTCCAGCCACTCAACAGTACTGGTACCTTAGTACGACCCATGAAAGTCTCACTCAGCTCACCCATAGCCAATTACGAGCCATCAAGAAAGTCGGAGAAAGATTTGGCATATTTTGATTGGCAGTTACTCTGAAAATATGCTCCGCCCCTCTTAAGCTTACTCTACTTTCTCACGGACAGGAGCAGTTAAACTGGGAAATAGGATCTTTGTGATAATCTCCTAATCTATTTCCAGTAAAATTTTGACTGCTGAGTACACAGCTGGGTAGGTCTTGACCCTTTTGTTTGACCCACCAGGTCAGAACACGATACGAAAAGATTAACTGATTTCTCAGCGGCTTGTTTTATCCGTACACTTATCATCTCCCTCTCCTATTTCTATCACACAACTGGGGTATCTATGCCAGTAACATCTCCCTTCCTGAGAAAAGAAATTTTCCAAGGGAAATTTCTGGACATTGTACAAATTAAGTTCTCGACGGGTAATCTGCATGAACATTTTCGACACCATGTACATGTCTTACATCAAGGGAGTATTCTTGCAAAAATAGGGCCCAGTGGGTCAATCTAAGATGCTTGTCCTTAAATTGGGACAAAAATTTCAGAGGATGGTGATCAGAGTACACTGCATCATCACCTGACCCTGGACCAACATATACAGAAAAGTGTTGGAGGGCAAGTATGAGTGCAAGGAGTTCTTTCTCAATAGTTGAATAATTCCTTTGGGCTTTATTGATTGTCATTAGTTTGTGTTAGGTGAATAACCTGTTGGAGATAAAATGCTGCCACTGCTACATTGTTATCAGTTTCTCTCTTTGCCTTGTCCTCCATTAGTTGCACAGCTTCTTTCTACTTTGTGTGTTGAAGAAATAGTTCCTCAAGTTCTGTATTTTTTTTCTGCCTCCCCTTTTCTGTAATTTTCACATATCTTGCATATGTCTTTTTTTGGATTGTAAAATGAAATATTTAGTGATTTCAATATGTTACAGTAGGTTGACAGTAACACGTTTTCTTCAGTGTATTATCTATAGAAAGAAAACTGGATGAACATGGGGCATATGTGTAACTCAATTAAAAATATATCAATAAACCTCTGAGGTGTATCTTGGCATACTCCCATTCAGCATGTTGACAATGACTATCCTGTATCATAACAAACAGGTGTAACTCAACATATGCCTCTGTCATGTGAATGTGTGTGTGTTTTTTTTTAGATAAGTTTATGACGCATCTCAAAATTGCCAAAAATTGAGATACGCCACTTTGGTTTTGGAGCGGCAAGATGCTTGCACTCAAGTAAAAGTGAATGGAGATTTGAGTGATGAATTTTCTGTGAATGTTGGTGTGCACCAGGGGTCAGTCTTGAGCCCCTTGTTTACCATGGTACTTGAAGCCCTCTCACATGACTTCAGAAATGGACTCCCATGGAAGGAGATGTATACTGATGATTTGGTGTTGATTGCAGATCTCAGTAGCGTGGTCGGAGGTACTTGTTGGGAAGTCGATGATGGGTTATTTAATACAACCAGAATAAAGTCGTGAGACGTATTATCAATGAAGGTGAGTTACAGCACTCTTGGGTTACTGAGTTTTATTGTACAGTTGTCTTGATAGCGATTTACAAACGATCTTAGCGTGATGGCCAGTCTCCCCTTTCTCTTTACTCTCCCCTAATTGTGCTCGGGCATTCTCTATCCCCTTCTCTCTCTGATGTGAAGGGCTTCTCTCTGTCATTATATACAGGTGAGAAAGGATGTTTAGGTAAGGTAGTAGTGTCTAATCGATCTCCTTTGGGCTTCCATGTGTTTGAATACATCATGAGTTTCTTGGTTGTTTGGACTACGAGGATATTTTGAGAAACATCATATGTTAGGATTCTTGATAGTCTGGGACAACAGTGTACAGATATCATGTGAAATCAGACACTACATCCTGTACATTGTGTTATGAGATATATACTAATGCCTATATAATATCTACATATCGCTCGGTCACTCCCGCTGTCGTACCAACGACAGGAAATATTGTCCTTAATATATTAATACATATTACAATCAACATGTAAGTCAAGTAAGTGAAGTACATAATATTGTAAAAGTTACATAATTGGGATAATGTAGTCATTGTAGTTACAGAATTGTACATATACTGCATAATAATAATAAAATAATACAATGGCAAGTCTACTGTAGTCAGTTATACAGTATATATGAGAAGGACTTGCTGTATATATTCATATATAAATGAGATATAATAGTATAATTAAAGTAAGCCTATAGTATGTGTAACCCATAATTTGTTATTTTATATAAAACATATATGTACAGTATATACAGTATTTACACAGTTTGTCTCACTTGTACAGAACAGTTCTTAAACACTGATTCAAGGTTAGCAATTCTCGCTTCCATTCTGTGCATGGCCAAAAGTAATGCAACAAATATGATGGAGAAAATCACAAAGTTGGCTGGAGCTGGGCTGTATACATAATGTGGGTTAAACATAATCCTACTGTATTCTTCCCAAGGCTGTATTGTCTGATTTATTAGTTGAATAGTTTCATACTTCAGTGAAGTCAACTTTAATGTGTGAGCTTGCATTTAAGTTCATCCTAGGTAATGGCTGTAAGTACTTGTGTGTGTGGTTGAGAATGGCATAATGGTTTTTAGTGGGCAAGGTGGATAATGTAGGTGTCAGGACTGCACAGTAATCTGGTGAGATGTATAAACCAGATGCTGATGTATGGGCTGGAGATGTATCTGGGCAAGTCACAAAAACTGATGTATTTTGAGTGAAGTAGAAGAACTGTGAATGTCCAATGCGTTGATGGTGAACGAGATTATCTGGCGCAAATGTGAAGTTGCAGTGATGAGGGATGTCATGATTTTTTATGATAGCCATTTCACAAGGGACTGTCTCAGCTGGCTGAAATGTGAAGATGTATGCAGGACAAAGGTGAAATGCATGTAATGATGTGCGAAATCTTGTTCCATTGCTGTGTCACTAGTGAAAGCTACGGCGTCCTGTTTCTCGGAAACCATGATGACTTCTGTTTTGATGTTGATGGTGACTAATGAGTCATCTTTCTTTGAAGGAAAAGGGTATATTTGATAGACTGTGAAAAAGTCATCTGTTACAAATGGTACATGGACTACTACTGATGTTGTTGTCAGTGTTGCTTCCAAGTATGGGTAATATAACATTAAATTTCTTTCCTCAAACAAAGGTTTCAAACCATGCTTGTGTATGCCATGATTAATGATTTGCCTGAGGTTGTGAATGGGTAGTAAATTAATAGTGATCCTTCCGTTACCTGCATTAGCAATTCCTTTCATGAAAGACTGATACTGAGCCCTGGTGTTGTCTAATTGTAGGATTATTAAGTCAGTATTTTCCATGATCACAGAGAAGTGTTGGAATAGTGTATTGTTACCTTCTAGTGCATTTACTTTATCCACAATTCCTAGAGTTGATACTTCTGCTTTCCTTAGGTTCTTTACAATCGTCAGCATTAAGGTGTTCTGAGTGTCAGTCAACTTATGTTGGTATGAGAGAACTTGTGCTATTTTGTTAAATTTGTTATTTATTTCCTTTAGATCATTTTCTGTAGCTCGTCCAAAAATGTTCCCAATAATTGCTCCACCTAAGTCGAACAAACCGCGTCTGTTACGTGTATTCGTGATGTTCTTTCCTGTCCTAAGTGTGTTACTCCCAGCTGATGGGATGTCCTGGATCATGGTGATCATTATGTGCTTAGCCTGTTCTAGCTTCCAGCCAGTTAATTTCATTAATTCAGCTACTTCCTGTGTGGGGTGATCATGTGAAGAAGAGCGTGTTAATACCACTTCCAGAGTTCTGAGTGGTCCTGATATTTTCTGTAACATCAGTGGTATATCTTGCAGTACGTCCAGACTAATTTCGGTACTTATGTCTTGTACTATTGCCGTTGAGGCTGTTGGGGCGATCAGGCACCCCTGCCGTACTATATGTTGAGGATGCAAGTGAGGTGATCCTCTAGATATCAACAGGAACATGATCCATGGAATTATTCGCCTCATCTTTACCTACCGAAAAAACAACTGTATTAGATATCCGTTCTTACCTATAAAAGGATTCTAAATCGATTCGTAAGTCATGTTAATGCCTTGTTATGGTGATAGCTGTATTTGTTGCACCTATGTTTGTCTGGTATGCGACCGCAATTTATTCCAATATGTGTTTATTGCTTCAGGCTTATTTTCACAGTGTGTACTAGGATTTTCGGTTGTGTCCGGTGCATTATAGTTGCAAGCTAAGTTTCTTGAGACCTTTTTTCTATCTATCTATCTATTGCCAGACGCCTCAATCCCGAACGGGGTGGCCACAAACAAATCGCCTCCATGTCACTCTGTCCCCTGCCATTTCACTACCACGCTCCCAACTCACACCCCCCTCACTCATATACCTCTCCACTCCATCCCTCCATCTCATCCTTGGCCTCCCCCTCCATCTCGCTCCCTCCACCTCACTCACATACACTCTCCTCGTCAATCTTTCACTCTCCATCCTCTCCACATGCCCAAACCACCTTAACGTGTTTCTCCTAACGCTTCCCATCACGTCCTCAACCACACCACAACGCTCCTTCACTTCCTCATTTGTTAGTCTGTCTCTCCATGTGACTCCACATGCTCCTCTCAAATAACTCATTTCCACTGCTCTCACTCTTGACTTCTGTCCTTCCAACAGGGTCCAAGCTTCACTTCCATATGTCAGAGTTGGTATCACAATACTGTCATGTAACAACTTTTTCACTTCCATGCTCACCTCCCTGTTTCTTATCACTGCTTTCAACGAACCAGCAACCTTCCTTCCCTGCTGTACCCTTTCGAGCACTTCACCCTCCAGACTACCATCCTTACTCATCACACTGCCCAAGTACTTAAATTCACTCACATTCTCCATATCCTTCCCATCCAATCTCACTATACACTCACTGGCTTCACTTCTCTCGAAGACCATCACTTTACTCTTCCCCACATTCACCTTTAGATTCCGTTTCTTACACACTCTCCCAAACTCATCTACCAAGCCTTGCAGCTCCCCTTCGTCTCCACTCAACAACACAGTATCATCTGCAAACAACAGTACAGGGAGTTTCCAAACACTGCCCTCTCTCACTAGGGCTGCTCCAACATCCACTGCCCGACCTTGTATCTCTTTTATAACCCCATCCATATACAGATTGAACAACCATGGAGACATGACACATCCTTGTTTCAATCCAAGCTTCAAATGGAAAGATTGACTCAGTTTTAAGTTACCAATATGTATTTCTTTTTCTTAATCACTCGATAGTGACTTAATCATTGCCTTATTAGCTCTTCTCTTAATTACTCTATATGGGCCTTCAAATTTTGGTGACAGTTTGTTGTCTCTAGTGTGATTGAGGCCATAGACAGTATCGCCTATGCTGATGTTTGATTCTTTTGCCTTCTTGTTAAATGATTCTGTCATTTCTTCCTTGGACATCGTTAGCTGTTTCTTTACCCTTGTGTGTATTTCTTGAAATTCATGTAAGCGAAGTTTAGGATAATCATCATAATTATATATGAGAAATTGCTCTCCTTCTAACCTTTCGTAAGGGAGACGTTTGTCAGACCCATAAATGATGAAATGAGGTGTATCTCCTATGGATTTATTAATTGTGCAGTTGAGTGATGCTTCAACTCTTGGGATCCAGTCATCCCAGTTTGCATAATTGTCACTGAGGATGTGCTGTAGTACATCTAATATTTTCTTATTCTGCTTTTCCACCAATCCATTGGAAGCTGGATGGTAGGCCAAGATATTAACCCTCTTAATATTGTATTGTTTACAAATTGTCGGGAAGCCGACAAGCATCCCCTCAGGCAGATGTAAGCAGACACGCAGCTGTTGCAGGTGTGGAGGCAAGTACACCTGCTGGATGTGAGTTTAGAGTGAAACACGGACAGAAGAGAAAGAGTAGGGAATTCGATGTCGACTCTATGTATAGCTGCGGACCATAAGTAGGGAGGTGGAGTAAGGAAGGGAGGTTGAGAGAAAGTAAGAAAATGGAAGGAGGAGAGAGAGAGAGAGAGGAGTGATGGTGGTGTTGGTTAGTTGTTTATACAGACAAGCGCAGACTATGCAGTTCAGACCGTGAGAGTGTATGCTGACTATGGAGCTTTGCGCCGTGGGAAAGCAAGCTGACGCGGCGATTCTTCTAGGGCCTCTATGGTGGATGAGGGCGGTGGATGAGTGGGTGAGGCCATCACCCACCTCGCAACCATGTGACCTGCTGGTGAACATCTGCAACCCTTGAGGCCAGAATGAGGGTACGGACCTCAGTTGAGACTTGAGGATGAGCAGAGCCCTGGGTGACGTCGTGACAAGAGGACGCAGCTGGACGTGGCTTGGTGGGGAGACACGTCGCGAGGGACGTCACTGTGTAGCTGAGAGTGAAGTTCCAGGGGGGCGACATGAAAGCATTTCTGTTAACAGTAAGTTAAAAGTACATGCTTGTTGTAATCGCGGGTACAACTGGTGAACAGTGCTATTATATTTGTCTGTCGTCTGGGACTGGTAAAAAGGACTCGTAGTTAGAAACGGAAGGGGAAAAGACTTTAAATGTTTAAATGTGTTTTTCTTGTACTAATGTAATAGTGTAATTATATATATATATATATAAGTGAATAAAGAGAGTGCTTTATTTATAACAGCACTAGTAACTTTTACAAGACTAAATATATAAGGTTTATTTTAAAGCATAGAACTTTTATATGGGCTTTGATTTATTAATATAGTGTTAGTAATAAAGTGAATTGAGTGTAGATGTCTTAGTGCGGTTTCTAGCACGGAACTTTATATGAAGTGAAATGAGGTGGGAAATACCTAAAGGATTTTGTGTAAATATCTTCTGAATACTTTTTTGTAATTAAAGCCTAGAAAAGCCAAATCATTCTTTCACTTCTTCCAGTTCCCAGTTCTAAGTACATGTGTATAGTGGTGTATATTGAAGCCACAAGTCGCGCGTTGCCAGTGTCTGAATGATTTCACGCTACCACAGTATTAAATACGGGAGGATAATATTCCCGAGATAAATATCAAATCGGCACCTAGGCAGTGCTGCGACATCTGGTAGCAGCGGTGGGGATATACTTCTATTAATTGTTATTTCCAACTCTGAATAATTAAAGGAAACAACTTAAGGGAACTGGAAGGAAGAAATAGTGAATATTTTTCTTTTTTAATTCGTTCTGTAAATGAGTGATTTTGATTGGGAGGGCGATCTAAACCCAGTTGAGGAATTACTTGATTCAGACGATTCTGACTCTGTTTCTGTTGGTTTTGGCTTTGTTTCAGACGATCCTGACACAGAAGACTGACAAAATGACTTCAACACCTGTTGATCCTCACCCTTCGAGTAGTACTGGGGGAGATATTGCACAATTATCTCAGCAATTATCACAGGCCATCTCAGATAATAGTAAGAATCCCATACAACAATTGGGGGCCATGAAATATTTTTGTAGTTCAAAATTTCGCTCCTCAACGAACTATCCAGGAAAACGATTGGAGCCAGATGTTATGATCTGGTTAAGTGACATAGAGATGAGGACCAATGATGATACGAAGTGGACTACGAAAGGGAGAATGGAGGTGGCTAGGACATTTTCACTCGGTCCTGCGCAAGAGATTATGGAGATTTTAATCCGGGACTCTCGTGAGGACTGGGATACGTTCAAAGATCGTGTGCGGCAACAATACTATACTGAGGAAAGTTTAGAAACGTTACACCGGGAGTTACTTACGGCGAAGCGGAACCCCGGGGAAATTCCACTTCACTACTACTACAGGTTACAGAGCCTGGGGGATAGGATTGTTACATTACGTGACACTTTCCGGGAATCATTGGATCTTATCATTGTTAATAATTTTTTGGATATGTTTCCTAAGCAGTATGTTGCACATATTCCCCAGAGCAGGTACCGTAACCCAGTAGAGATAGCGAAGGAAGGAGTCAAGTGGGCAGAGAAGACAAATTTGCCTCTGTCAGAAGAAAATGTATTGAAAGAAAAAATTCAGGGAACGATTGCTAGTGTGAACCCGAGTGCAGGCAGTGTTAGTGCGTCGCCTAGGCCAAAGGTTCAGCCGAACACTGGGGCGAGAAATCGTACGAGTGCGAGTGGCGGCACAGACACTCATCCAGGTTCACGCGGTGCAAATTTCCGTGACAGTAATGATTGCCATAGGTGTGGGAAGCCAGGGCACTTCACCAAACGGTGTCGTGCGGACAGGTCCCTCCAACGGGGGAAATATGATCATTTGTCACAGGAGCAGAGGAAAAGGATTAAATGTTTTTGTTGCTCCATGACGGGACATCGAGCTGAGCACTGTGCAGTCCGTGTAGATAATCCTGGACAGCCAGTAGCTAGATGCAGGGAATGTCAGAGTACTATGCATAGTACAGATCAGTGTAATTGGAAAAGGAATAAGTCACCCGAGGAAGAAAAAAAAAAGCCGGACTAATCGGGTTGGGGAACTTAGTCATTGCCACAACGAGTGATGGAGTAGCGAAGTTGGCAGTGGTAAAAGGTATGTGTGGGAATTTACATTGTGAGATACTTCTGGATACAGGAGCTTGTAAATCTTTGATTACCCAACAGACCTATGAAATTGCGTCAGGGCCTGATATTGATCTCCGACCTTATTGAGGCGGTGGGTTGGTGTCCGCTAGCAGTGATGCAGTGGACATATTGGGATTGGTGAATTTCCGGGTAGAATTAGGTGATAGAAAATATGATCAGGAATTTGTGGTAGTGAGGGACTTACCCTCAGCCGTTTCCATACTTTTGGGAGTTGATTTCATATTCGCACATAGCCTAAGTATCACTGCTATCCCGCTATGTATAAAAGTCGGGGAAGAGGAACTTGATTTGGTGACCGAGGGAGGGAGTGTTTCTCATGTAGAGTTCAATCCTTCCTTTGTGATAACTGAAACAGTTCCTTCATCCGAGGAAAATGAGGAAGCGGATTTTGTGACAAGTCGGTGTGTCACGAATGAGACAGACATTCTGGAACCTTACACATACGGAGCAATAACTTTAAAGACAGCGTTAAGTGGGTGGGAGGTAGGAATGTTTATGCCAAACACTGGTAGTTCGATTGCGGCAGTGTTGTGGCCCGGCATTGTAAGTCCAGTGGATAATGGGGCAACAGGGGAAGGAACATGTTTTACGGTCGCGTATGCGAATTTAACCCCTGACCGGATATTTATAGATGGAGAATTTAAGGTAGGTACTCTATCCCCTTATGAAGAAGTCAGGTGGGGAGAGGAGCAAGTGGGACAAGAGGGAGATCAGATCATTAGTGTAATGAGTGAGGATAGACTCCGGAAACTGTACACGGAAGTAGATCAGATAACCAATCCTTCGAGCCGAGAAAATGAAGCATTAAAAAGGCTAATAAGGAAACACCCAAGTGTGCTTGCACTGCCTGAGGACCCGCTTACGACCTCACCCTACTTCTGTCATCACATATGTGCGGATGGACCGGTAGTGAACCGTAGGCCATACCGTATACCGACGAAGTGGCATGATCAAGTACGTAAGCAACTTTAGGATTTACGTAGACAGGGGGTTATCAGGCCTTCTCTTTCACCTTATTCTTCACCACTAGTTCCAGTAGTTAAGAAGGATGGTGGTTTGCGGATCTGCTTAGATTTTAGACATTTAAATAAGCAGATAGTTACAGATCCTTACCCTTTGCCTAATATTGAGCATATTCTTTCACAGTTAGGTGAGAATAAGTACTTCAGTAATTTAGACTTGAAGCAGGGTTACCACCAGATATCTTTGGATGAGGAGTCTAAGCCTCTTACGGCTTTTTCCTCACCTGATGGGCACTGGGAGTACTGTAACCTTCCTTTTGGATTAAAAGATGCGCCGGCTTCTTTCCAGCGTATAATTAATGAAGTCATGATTGGTCTCCCGGGAAAGATAACCCAAACTTTTTTGGATGACATTACCATTTATGGGAAGACGTTTGATGCTCATGTACATAACCTAGATGAGGTCTTGGGATGTCTTGAAGGGGCAAAGCTAACTATTAAATTGCCAAAGTGTAGTTTCTTTAAACAGGAAGTATCCTTTTTAGGTCATGTCATCACCACTGAGGGATTACGCCCTCAGCTAGAGAAAATCTGTGCAATCCAAGATATTGCGGTTCCTAGTACTCTGAAAGAACTCCAGAGTTTCTTGGGGTTAGTGAATTATTATCGCCGGTTTGTGGAAAATTTCTCCCAGATAGCGACACCACTCACAAAACTTACTCGTGGGAAAAGAGATGTGAAGAACACACAACAGCGCATGGAGTGGAGTGTGGAGGCACACCGTGCGTTTTGTGAGCTTAAATGGAGGTTAGCGGAAGATGTATTGCTAGCTTTTCCTCGCTTTGATAGACTTTTTGTGTTGCGTACGGACGCCAGCGGTACGGCGATTGGCGGAGTCTTGCAACAGAAAGATGATCAAGGGTTCATTCGGCCATTAACTTTTTTCAGCCGTGCTCTAAACAAGGCAGAGTTGAACTGTGCTACGATAGAGCAGGAAGCGCTGAGCATTGTTTACGGGTTGAAGGTGAACAGACCGCTTATCTTGGGTTATGAGATATTGATACAGACCGATCATTGACCTCTTACTTGGTTGTTTAATGTGAATGCGGCTTCAGGGAGGATTGCAAGATGGCAAATCCAGGTAGCCGAATATGACATCAAGGTTGAATATTTACCAGGGCAACAGAATATCGTAGCGGATGCTCTATCCCGTTTGCGAATGACTCAGTCTAGTGATGAAGATGAAGTTGCACTACTTGTGAGTGCACTGTGGAAATAGACACAATAGATTGGGATGTCTCTGAGATAAGGCGACAGCAAGATGCACACCCAGTTTGGGGTAGATTAAAGAGTTATTTGCGGAATGAGACTACGGAGGTACCAAAATTGCCAGCAAAGTTAGACTGCTTTCATCTGTTGCCAGACAGTTTGCTCTATAAGAAGGAGAGTCGGTCATTTGGCATAGGGGAAGTATTCCAAATTGTAGTTCCAGAAGATAGCGTTCATTCTGCACTTAGACTTGCTCATTGCTTACCGTTATCTGGTCATGGTGGAACCAAGATTACTTTAACTCGTGCGAGGCGATTTGCATACTGGCCTCAGATGGAGAGAGATGTCGTGGAATTTTGCAAACAGTGTACCCAGTGTATACGTTCGAAGCGTTCGGGGGACGCCCCAGGCCCGCTTCCCCGTTTCCCCGATGTCACTGCCCCATGGGTCAGGTGTCACATGGATTTGATTGGTCCACTAAATAGATCAGAGGAAGGGCATTATTATGTCTTAACTTTCATTGATGCGATGACTCGATTTCTCATCGCGGAACCATTAAAGTCTAAGTCTGCCGAGGAGGTGGCTAGAGTGTTTGTGGAGCGAGTCATTTGTGTTTACGGAACTCCACAACAATTAGTCACGGATCGGGGAACTGAATTTGTTAACAAGGTGTTTCAGGAATTGGCACGTTTGTTGCATATGAAACATGTGAACATTACTCCTTACCACCCATCCTCTAATGGATTGGTGGAGAGGGCAAATGGCACCATCATACAAATAATACGAACTATGGTAGATCAGAACGCTAATCACTGGCATAGAATGGTACCAGTTGCTATGATGGCTTATAACTCTGGATATAATCGGACTATCCGTGATTCTCCTTACTTCTTGCTGTTTCTCAGGGACCCACTAATGCCTTATCATGTAGTGCAGGACCCATCTTTGAAGTACAACCTTGAGGATGTACCTAATTTATTTGCCGCCATGGCAACAAAGGTTTTCGAAAGATGCCAGGACTTTCTCAATCGTGCGAGCACAGACAACGAGAACAGAAGGGCAAAGCGATGTATAATGAAACCACTTATGACGGGGGACCGTGTCTATGTGAAGACTGTTCCTGCCAGGGGGGTGGCAAGGAAATTGCAACCTTTGTTTTCAGGACCCTATCGTGTAGTTGATCGGGTAAATGATGTTATCAAGGTTCGTCCTATACAAGGGGGGAAAGTAACCACTTTACACACTGACTGGGTGAAAGTGGTCAAGGAGGAGTGTATTACGAAGAAGCAAAATCATAATGCATGAAGGTGGAGAGACTGGGGATGAAGGGGAAAGTGCAGGTGAGGAAATAAATGGGGAAGAATGTATCCCAGGGCCTGTAATTGACTTCAGTTTGCCTCCTCCACAAGTAAGTCAGGCTACAGGTAATGGTGTAACTGGCAACTCGGCGGATTTGCTGCCAGCCGCCACTGAGTCAGGGCCAGCCACCACTCCCTCACACCACACCACACCTCACACTCCACCACCTTGTAGATACAGTCTACGGTCACGTTCTAGTGTCCTAAACTACCTGTTGTGTATGGATAGACCTATTGAGTATCAGACTGCACAAGCAGAGGCACCTGGTGTGACTGAAACACAGACTGAAGTGACTGAGGACACAACACAGGAGACATGTAGTTTTTACTAAGTGAATAAATGATAGTCAGGTGAACTTGTGGTTATAGTTTTACAAATCTCTTGCAGATGATTGCTTGGGTTTGGGTGAGTCCATCCCAATTGGAATCGATAGGACCACGAGAGGAGACACCTGCCAACTTGGGATTGGTGTTTTCACCTGCGGGTCGTTTGATGATTACAGGAAATAACTATGTAGTCCCATTTGTACTTAATAAGGAGGAGTTGTTCCAACCTTTACGTGTTGCTCGCGACTTGAGTGATGCCATATTGTGGAATATAGGCCACATGGATAATGGCAGCGCTCTAGTTGCTTCATTACGGAATACTGTGCATGCATTTCAAATTGAATTTGATGCTCGCTATCAGGATTTGAGCAGTTATATAGACTATCTCATGTCAGATCATCCATGGAGTCGTCGCGCCAGAAGGGGTGCGATCGACATATTGGGGCAGTTTGCCAATGTTTTGTTTGGAACAGCTACTCAACAACAGGTTGATGACATTCATGCTGGATTAGGGAGCCTTGAGACGATGTCAGAGAAGGAGAGGTCAGTATTAAATGTTCATTCCAAGGTATTGAATAGTACGATCAGGAACGTGTCACACATGCAGGCAACACTGTTGAAGATACAGAAGGCTGCAAATATTTCTTACAGTATCATACGATTGTATTCATTGAAGACCTTAGAGTTGGAGAATGAAGTAAAGATGTATGAGGCCTTGTTTAACCTTCAACTCGCCCTGTCTGACATCATAGCTGATCATTTTAGAATTAAGTTGGGTATACAGGAAATGCTTCAGGCTAGGCTGAGTTTAGATATTGTCCCTAACGAAATCTTATTGGAATTATTGGGGAATATCTCACTAAAGGAGCCGGGTCTACTTTTCCCAGCGAGGCCAGAATATCTAGCACTGTACCATGACATCATCAAAGTTGTACCTCGAGGTTACATGTCAGCTGTGTGCTTTTACTTAATAATGCCAGTGTTGGGTCACCCTTCTGATGTATTTGACATCTTTAGGATCACCTCACTTCCTTACAGTGTGCCTGCTACGGAGGTCTACGTGAGAGTACTTCACCAGTATAACTTCCTTGCTTTCACGGAAGACCGCCTCCATTATGTGCTGTTTCAAGATTTCGCCAGTTGCAGGGACCACCAGGACTTGGTGATCTGTGAACCTTTCAGATCCGTCTATCATGTCGCGACCCCATCTTGTGAGAGTGATTCTTTTCTCAACAGAAACAATGCCTCTATGCTGTGTAGGAAAGAAATCTTAACTTCATTCAGTCCAGTTTTTGTGAAGCTGAAAAATTATTGGTGCTTCTCCACAGCCCAACCTTTGTATTTCACGTTGAAGTGTGCGGTGAATCCCATTAGAAAAACCGTGCAAATTGTTAAGGGAGTAGGTAAATTGGTCTTGGGAGATGGCTGTAGTGCTCACAGTGAAGCCTTGACCCTTGCTGCTTATGCAACTCTTACTGTAGAAACTAAGCTCACTGTTTACCCCCATCTCCTAAACCTCAGTACCTCACTCACACATGCTGAACTTACAGCTATCAAGGACTTACCCACTTTAGGACCTAACCTTAACATTACTCCTCTGTTTCTGGATGATCTCCTTAAATATCAAAGTCAGTTGCAGTTGATTGAACCTCTCAGACCCTTCGGTTCCTCCACCTTTTTCTGGTACTATGTCCATGCTGGAATAGCTCTCTTTCTGGTTCTCCTGTCTGCATATATCCTTTATAAGTGTTACACTACTGGCTGTGGGTGTACATGTTGCAGACTTGAGTCCATACTCAGACGTCGACGTGCACGGAACCCCGCCATGCCCTACTCACGACGAGGACGTGTGACTTCATCTTTGGGGGGAGAAATGTCGGGAAGCTGACAAGCATCCCCTCAGGCAGATGTAAGCAGACACGTAGCTGTTGCAGGTGTGGAGGCAAGTACACCTGCTGGATGTGAGTTTAGAGTGAAACACGGACAGAAGAGAAAGAGTAGGGAATTCGATGTCGACTCTATGTATAGCTGCGGACAGTAAGTAGGGAGGTGGAGTAAGGAAGGGAGGTTGAGAGAAAGTAAGTAAATGGAAGGAGGAGAGAGAGAGAGAGGGGTGATGGTGGTGTTGGTTAGTTGTTTATACAGACAAGCGCAGACTATGCAGTTCAGACCATGAGAGCGTATGCTGACTATGGAGCTTTGCGCCGTGGGAAAGCAAGCTGACGCGGCGATTCTGCTAGGGCCTCTACGGTGGATGACGCGGGTGACGTGTGGATGAGGGCGGTGGATGAGTGGGTGAGGCCATCACCCACCTCGCAACCATGTGACCTGCTGGTGAACATCGGCAACCCTTGAGGCCAGAATGAGGGTACGGACCTCAGTTGAGACTTGAGGATGAGCAGAGCCCTGGGTGACGTCGTGACGAGAGGACGCAGCTTGGCGGGGAGGCACGTCACGAGGTATGTCGCTGTGTAGCCGAGAGTGAAGTTCCAGGGGGGCGACATGAAAGCATTTCTGTTAACAGTAAGTTAAAAGTACATGCTTTTTGTAATCGCGGGTACAACTGGTGAACAGTGCTATTATATTTGTCTGTCGTCTGGGACTGGTAAAAAGGACTCGTAGTTAGACTTTAAATGTTTAAATGTGTTTTTCTTGTACTAATGTAATAGTGTAACTATATATATATATATAAGTGAATAAAGAGAGTGCTTTATTTATAACAGCACTAGTAACTTTTACAAGACTAAATATATAAGGTTTATTTTAAAGCATAGAACTTTTATAAGGGCTTTGATTTATTAATATAGTGTTAGTAATAAAGTGAATTGAGTGTAGATGTCTTAGTGCGGTTTCTAGCACGGAACTTTATATGAAGTGAATTGAGGTGGGAAATACCTCAGGATTTTGTGTAAATATCTTGTGAATACTTTTTTGTAATTAAAGCCTAGAAAAGCCAAATCATTCTTTCACTTCTTCCAGTTCCCAGTTCTAAGTACATGTGTATAGTGAAGCCACAAGTTGCGCGTTGCCAGTGTCTGAATGATTTCATGCTACCACAGTATTAAATACGAGAGGATAATATTCCCGAGATAAATATCATTTTGGCACCTAGGCAGTGCTGCGACAAAATTTCCTGCAAAATTTCAGAGTTAAATTCACCACCATTGTTGTTATTAGCACCTTTGGTGTGGTGAACCTACAGATCACACTGTCAATGAATACCCATGCGACTGTTTCTGCTGTTTTATCCTTAATTGGAACCAAGATCACATATCATGAGAAATGATCAGTAGCAACAAATAGATATTGATTGTGATTGGTAGTTAAGGGTAATTTAAGTAAATCAACCGCGACAATGTCCCATGGTTGGTTAGGGACTGGGTAGTTACCTAACGGTGCAGGTGATATCGTGTAACCTTTATGTTTCGCACGTGACTCACATTTGTCTGTGAGTATGTATGTCTTTGCATAACGTTGGCCAGTAATATGACATCCTGGCCTGTCTGACTGTCCTGTCCTTGCCAGGATGCCCTGCATGTGGACTATCATGTACTGTCCTTAAAATGTGTGGTATCATTGTACTAGGAGTAACTAACTGCCTAATATTTTTTCTATGGTTTGGTTGTCCTGGATTTACCCTATATAATGTATTTTTTACCATTGTGAATTGTTCAAGTACCTGTAACTTGGGTAAAGGTACATCATCGCCTGACTCGAGGTGATATATTACTTTGGACCATATTGGGTCCTGTCTTTGTGCTTGCAAGATTTCTCGAATTGTGAGGATCGTTTCATCCTTGTTGGGGAGTGATTCTCGTGGATTTATTGTAGCAACATTGGCTAATGGGTTTCATGATAAGGCATCTGCTGCTACATTCACTTTGCCTTTTATGTAGTTAATATTTACATTGTAATTCTGGATTTTACATTTCCATCGTGCTGTCCTCCCAGAGAGGAGTTTATCTTGGAACATGCCCACAAGAGGTTTGTGGTCTGTGTATAGGTGAATTTCATATCCGCACACAAGGTCATGGAATTTCAGTAGAGCAGATATTACCGCTAGGACTTCTAAGTCTGTTACACAGTAATTTTTCTCTGCTTCTTTTATTTGTCTACTGGCAAAAGCAGTGGGTTGGTATTTACCTTGTTTATCCTCTTGCATCAATACAGCACCTAAACCTTTGAGAGAAGCATCTTTGCAAATTATGAATGGCTTTGTGAAGTTAGGATTAGCCAAGCAAGATGCACATGTAAGTTTATCTTTTTATTCATTAAATGCATTTTTTTTTTGTTCCTCTCTCCACTGAAATGCCGCTTATTTTTTCAGCAGGAGAAATTAGAGTTGGGCTATGTGAGAGAAGTGTTGTATAAACACCCTATAATATCCTGCGACCCCTAAAAATTGACTTACTTCATCCACATTTGTGGGTTCTGGGAAATCTCTTACTGGTTTTAGTTTGTCCTGAGAGGTGTGGATCCCCTTTGCATCTAGTCTGTGGCCCAAGAATTTTATTTCCTTAAAGCAAAATTTACATTTAGACAGCTCATCTATTTTGGTTTTGTGTGTAATTGTTCTTGTGACGCTAGTTTTCCTATAACTGCTGGTTGTATTATCAGGAGATGAAATTTCCTCAATGAATTCGCTGTCATAATGAATTCCATTAAAATGTGGCATCAGTATTATATTTTCTTTCCTCATCATGTTTAATCCAACTATACCACTTCCTCTGATCGATAATTTTTCTACTACATAAAAGGTGGTAGTGAATGATTTTGTGGTCTCTGTGAACTTCATGTTTAACTCAATCATACCAATAACTGGTGTTTCTTTACCATCCACTGTGTATAAATGTAAGTCTGAGTTTTCCAGAAATGTCACTTTTCTTCTCTTTCTAAAAATTCTTTCTAACTTATCTTGCGTTATTAAGTTCACTGGTGAGCCTGAATCCAAAAATAATGAAATCTCTTCCTCCTCACATACAGCAGAGACCAAAATGCTTTTGTTTCCAAAGAGACGTCCTTTGTTGACTGTTTCTTTGGGTGTTTTATGTCTCGTCTTTTGTGCTGGTACAACCTTCCCCCGACCTATAGACGGATAGCAGTCTTTCTACTGTTTTACATTTTGACGTCCAGTGACCTACACATCTATGATGTCTGCAATATGCTTCGAACCCTTTTGCTTTTTCCCTATCCTCCTTTGTTCTGATATAACATTCAGATTTTGTGTGCCTAGGTTTTGCGCAGTTGTAACAGTGTGTTACTTGAGCTGAACCTACGAGCTGATCTTCCATTTGTGTGTCTTTGTGTTGATCGATGTCTACTGGGACTCCTGTCAAACTTTTGTACCGCCCTGTTGCCTGGTGTGCGGGAATGAGTCCTTGAGCTAACCTGGCTGTGTGTTTGTTTCTGAACTGGACGTGATTGTCTGTGGTCCTTGGCAGGACTTGACCTATTTATCCTTGCTACTGTTTCTGGTACTTTGATTCCTGGTTTGGTGGGCTGTGATGTGTCAGTGACACCAGCTTTACTGCAGTTTAATTCCATTTCATAAATGAAATCAAGTAAGCACTTTCCTGGATTATATGGGATGGTTTTAGCTATTTTCAGCACCTTGTCAGAAAACTGACATAGGTCTGATATATAGCCAATGATGTCAACGACATGCACTGGTGACATCTAACCATCCTGTGTGACCCAGTTTGAGTTTTCTAGGCTAGCTAACAAGGTTTTCTTAATAGTGGAAATATCTGCTGTTATTTCTCCTAGATCTGAGCCTGAGTGTGTTCCCCTAAGGAGGTTTACAATTTTGTGTAATTCTGGGGTTATACCACAAAGAAAATTCTTGCCTCCCGAGAATTTCCTGAGAAATTCTGTCTTAAATTCCTCGAATTTTGTGGCTCTCATCCATTTATCAGACCGTAAGAAATTGCCGGCAGGGCATTGTTCTTGGTTTATTCTAGCTGAAAAAACAGCTATTTTCCCTTTTTCGTCTGTAATGTGTCGCCTAATGAAATACTGCTGACAGTGTTCAATGAGGGTGTTCACGTCTATTTTGTCTTTTTCTGTACCGGAGAATTTTGGTAGTTCACACTCTTCATGACAAATGTACACTGGAAAGGGATTATTACTGGAGTTCTGTGGAGAAGGCATTACACTAGTGCTTGCTGCATTTGTGTTATCCATCTTTACAATTTTTGTTTTGCAGTCCTCATTTACTGGCAATTTATATGTTTTTCCTGACCTTAATACTCTATGGTCTGTGTTATAGTAGACTTGAGGAAAATTTTTATAATGTTCACTATCTACATCTGAAGATTCTGACCAAGTGTCATCATTTACTTCAGCGTTTATTGAGTCTGTTTGTTGTTCTTTATCTAGCTTATGTTTTGTTTCCTGAGTTTGGTTTTCTGCTTGTTCCTCTGTTTTTGATGGTGTTTCAGTATTTATATTATGTTGATTGTCTTCTGGTGTTTGTGTAAGAGTATTTGTCACTGATACTGTTGATCCTTCGGGCAGTAGTAATGGAACTCTACTCAGCATAATGGGACCACTTACTAATTTATATATTACCCATCTCACATATGTCAGTGTAAATTGTGTAATTATCTCTCACTGTTTAGTTTGTGATTTTTATAATGAATAGATGCTTGGGTCATTAACTAAGAGTTATTATTTTATGGTTAGTTATGTAATTGGTGAATTGTTAACTAATACAACCGTGGTTAGAATAAATTAACTCGCTAGAACAGTTGTGGAGATACAGCCGTGGTATGACGAAAGAGGTGTTGTTGTTGAAGGTCAACACGTCTGCATCGTTGTTATCACTGAGGTAGGCAGATACTCGCTCTAGACGTCTCACACTTCCTGTTGAGGTGGGTCCTTGTTATGATGCGTCAGCATTCGATGTCGTCCCTGGAGTAGGCAGACAGGCAGGTGCTGCAGGCTGTTGATTTCAAGCACTTAGTCTGACTGGCATGTTATGATGATCTTGCAGCATGTAGGCCCATGCTTTGCCATGGTAGTTGTGGTGGAGATAGGGGTTGTGGTTGTGGTGGAGAAGGTGGGGATCGTGGTGGAGGGTGGTAGAGGTCAGCAGTGTCTTAGCTCATCATGCTGGGTCAGACTGCTAGCGCCATTCCTCCCTCGTCACTCTTCTTTGTTGTTGTTCGTATTTTCTCACCTCTTCGTTTGCTTTTTATTTTGTAGTACTTGATTTTCCTTAGTCGTTGTGATTAACTCAATAGCGTAGTGGATTCGTAGTTACCGCTTGCCACCAATCTCGGTAGCGTGGTCGGAGGTACTTGTTGGGAAGTCGATGATGGGTTATTTAATACAACCAGAATAAAGGCGTGAGACGTATGATCAACGAAGGTGAGTTACAGCACTCTTGGGTTACTGAGTTTTATTGTACGATCTTAGCATGACAGCCAGTCTCCCCTTTCTCCTTACTCTGCCCTAATTGTGCTCGGGCATTCTCTATCCCCTTCTCTCTCTGATGTGAAGGGCTTCTCTCTGCTATTATATACAGGTGGGAAAGGATGTTTAGGTAAGGTAGTAGTTTCTAATCGATCTCCTGTGGGCTTCCACGTGTTTGAATACATCATGAGTTTCTTGGTTGTTTGGACTACGAGGGTATTTTGAGAGACATATGTTAGGATTCTTGATAGTCTGGGACAACAGACTGTGTACAGATCTCATGTGAAATCAGACACTACATCCTGTACATTGTGTTATGAGATATATACTAATGCCTATATAATATCTACACAGAGAATGAAAAGGAGGCAGAGGAAAGATTTAGGAAGTGAAGAGACAGAGGTAAGATTTAGGAAGTGGAGAGACAGAGGAAAGATTTAGGAAGTGGAGATGGTATGAGGCACAAGGGCTTAAGGGTAAATCAGATAAAAGTGATTATATCTAGGGTCATAAAAAAGAGAGTGGCCATGTGTGGTTTGCCACAAGGGCATGGGAAGTAATTCCATTTTGTGCAGTGTTTGTGATAAATGGGTGCACAAGAGATGTAGTGGTATTAGAGGTAGACTGCAAGATAATGCTGACTTTGTGTGTTGTCGGGGAGAGCAGGTGGAGATTGTTAGGAGTGAAAGGATTGAACTTGCTGGCGAGTCTCTTGAGTGTGTGGAAGAGTTTTGTTATGTGGGAGACGTTATGTGCTGGAGGTGGGGCTGGAGCTAGCTCGGTTGCTAGGGTGAGAAGTGGTTGGAAGAAGTTCATGGAGCTGTTGCCTCTTCTGACATTGAGAGGATTCTCCGTATGTGCTAAGGGGTCTTTGTATGCAGCATGTGTTAGGAGTGTGATGCTGTATGGTAGTGAGACCTGGGCAGTAAAGGAGGAGGATATTCGCAGGCTCAAACATACAGAAATGACAATGATTAGGTGGATGTGCAGTGCATCCCTGCATACAAGGCCTGGGGCGGCTGGGTTTACGATAGAAGAGTTGAGAGGTAGGATGGGACTGGAGTGTATTGGTGTTGTGATGAGGAGAGGTAAACTGAGATTGCTTGGGCTTGTGTAGAGGATGGGGGATGATGATTGGGTGCAGAGGGTGAGAAGTGTTAATATTGGGGGTGGGGTTGCGAGGGGTAGAGCGAGAAAGGCGTGGGATGAGGTCATTAAGTGTGACCTCAGGGTTAAGGGACAGAAAAGGGAGGCTGCCATAGATCGAGCAGCATGGAGAGCTGCCATTAGGTGACCAAGGCCGACGCATGCAAGCATGTTGGAGCCTTCAAAAATGAAACGAAATGATCTTGTGTGCACATATAACCCTGGGAAGGAAGATAGCCTTAGGGAGAGGACCTGGGGTAGACACATGACCTTGGGTAGGGAATGGACTGTCAACAATGCCCGTCTGTCCGCCAGTGCCACTGTAAAGTGGTCCATCTGTGGGCTGCCACTTGAAGTAACGGCACATATCATCGGTCACCAGTGGCCAGCCACCATGGCATGGACGGTGGTGGGTAAAATGGACCCGGTTACCATTTTTTTGCGGCTGCCTCTAAGAATTGGCTCGTGTGTGGGCTTCCATAGAAACACGTGCGTTGTATTTCTCTCTTATGAAATATGGCAGCCACTGTCCACTGAAATGTGGCCTGTGTGCGGGGGGGGGCCTTAAGGGACTGATCAGGGAGGTTGCTGTAGATCGAGCAGCATGGAGAGCCGCCATTAGGTGACCAAGGCATGCAAACATGTTGGGGCCTTCAAAAGCGAAACGAATAGATGGTGTCCACAATAGATTAACTCAAGAATATGATGCTAGTCACGAGGAAGTGCTATGGAAAGAAGTGTAGCAGTAGGTTAACACTAGAATATGCTAGTCACGAAGAAGTGCTATGGAAAGAAGTGTAGCAATAGTTTAACACTAGAATATGATGCTAGGCATGAAGAAGTGCTGTGGAAAGGATGTAGAGCCATGGTATTATCTCACTGGACGTGAAAGTGGTGATGGAAGCTCCCTAATACCTTTTCGTAAATTATTTGTTTTATCACACCTTACTGTCCTCTTCTGTGTTACATAAATCCTTTCACTATCGCCAAACACCTTTTCCTAAGTGATTTGTTTATTACATCCTACTCTCCTCTTCTGTGTTACATAAGTCCTTCCAGTACCGCCTAACACCTTTTCATAATGATTTATTTTGCTCATTACACCTTACTGTCCTCTTCTGTGTTACGTAAATCCTTCCAGTTTCACCAAACACCTTTTCCTTATCGATTTATTTTATTACACCTAACTGTCATCATGTTCTGTCATAAAAATCCTTCCAGTATCCCCAAACGCTTTTCCTAACCAATTTATTTTGCTTATTTCACCTTAGTCTTGTTCTTGTTATATAAGTCCATCCATAATTGCTTAACACCTTTTCCTAAGTGATTTATTTTGCTTATGACACTTTACTGTCCTGTTACATAACTCCAGGTTGGCTAACGCCATACCCTAAGCGATTTATTTTGCTTATTACACCTTAGTCCGTTCATATATTTGCATTTAGTAAACTGATCCAGGCTCTAAAAGAGTAGAATAAATAAAAATTTATATAAGTGTTTTATTAAGGAGTAAACATAGTAAGCTGGGGGTTAGACGACAAATATTTATCCAGGCGACCTTTAAAGGTTAGTACTGTATTACAATTTACTACATTGGAGGGCAGTTTATTCCATATATTTACAACTCCAGTAGGATGGAAGTGGCGGTAGCAATGAAGAAAGTTAAAATGGGGGAAAGCCCCAGGAATTGATGGAGTGTGTGGTGAAATGCTGAAGCATGGGGGAGAGAGAGTAATAGAATGGACATGGAAGGTGTGCAGATTGGTGTGGGAGGAGGGTAGAGTCCCAGAAGATTGGAAGTCAGGTATCATTATTCCTCTGTACAAAGGAAAAGGGGAAAAAGCAGTGTGTGGTAATCATAGGGGCATTTGCCTTGTCAGTATAATAGGAAAAGTATATGGTAGGGTACTTATTGACAGAGTTAGGGAAATAACAGAGGAATTAGTTGAAGAACAGGGAGGTTTTAGGAAGGGAAGAGGTTGTGTAGACCAGATATTCATTCTCAGATCCTTAATGGAAAAGTTTCTAGAGAAAGGAAAGAAGTTGTATGCAGCCTTCATGGATCTGGAGAAAGTATGACAGGGTGGATAGACAAGGATTGTGGGAAGTATTAAGAATATATGGAGTGGACGGGAAGTTGTTGAAGGCTGTGAAGAGTATGTATGAGGGTGCTAAGGCTGCCGTGCGTGTGGATGGCAAACTGAGTGAATCTTTCCATTTGAAGGTTAGATTGAAACAAGGATGTGCCATGTCTCCATGGTTGTTCAATCTGTACATGGATGGAGTTATAAAAGAGATACAAGGTCGGGCAGTGGATGTTGGAGCGGCCCTAGTGAGAGAGGGCAGTGTTTGGAAACTACCTGTACTGTTGTTTGCAGATGATACTGTGTTGTTGAGCGAAGACAAGTGGAGCTGCAAGGCATGGTAGATGAGTTTTGGTGTGTGTGTAAGAAACGGAATCTAAAGGTGAATGTAGGGATGAGTAAAGTGATGGTCTTCGAGAGAAGTGAAGCCAGTGAATGTTGAGATTGGATGGGGAGGATACGGAGAATGTGAGTGCATTTAAGTGCGTGGGTAGTGTGATGAGTAAGGATTTGGAAGTCTGGAGGGTGAAGTGCTTGAAAGGGTGCAGCAGGAAAGGAAGGTTGCTTGTTCGTTGAAAGCAGTGATCAGAAACAGGGAGGTGAGCATGGAAGTGAAAAAGCTGTTACATGACAGTATTGTGATACCAACTTTGACTTATGGAAGTGAAGCTTGGACCTTGTTGGAGGGACAGAAGTCAAGAGTGACAGCTGTGAAAATGAGTTATTTGAGAGGAGCATGTGGAGTCACATGGAGAGACAAGACTAACAAATGAGGAAGTGAAGGAGCGTTGTGGTATGGTTGAGGACCTGATGGGAAGCGTTAGGAGAAACACGTTAAGGTGGTTTGGGAATGTGGAGAGTGAAAGACTGACGAGGAGAGTGTATGTGAGTGAGGTGGAAGGAGCGAGAGGGAGGGGGAGGCCGAGGATGGGATGGAGTGGAGAGGTATATGAGAAAGGGGGGTGAGTTGGGAGCGGGGTAGTGAAATGGCAGGGGACAGAGTGACATGGAGGCGATTTATTTGTGGCCACCCCGTGCGGGATTGAGGCGTCTGGCAATAGATAGAATCTGAAATAAATCGGAAAAGAAAAGGTGTTAGTGAGCTTCCTAACCACACAAGAATACTGTCAAGTTTTATAAAATGTTTCTTAATGTGGATCCATCATTTTATTTATTGCCTTATTGAGAGCATGATGGCCAAATTCCGTTATTAGTAGCGTAATGGCCAAATTCCGTTATTAGTAGCGTAATGGCCAAAATCCGTTACTAATTTCAAGGTGGGGGCGGGGTGAGAATATTTTAGTTTTCGCTTAAATAACAAGCATAGTCGTTTTCTACAGTGGCGGAATTTCAGAATTATGTATACAGAACGTCACTTTTTAATCCCAATGTGCAGATTTAGTTTGGGAATTAAAATATTAGTGGGAAATTATATAATTTTGAATTGATATCAAGAAATTTTCCATAATATTCAAAACTGTAGTGTTGGAACCTATGGCAATCGTATTGAAATGGTTGTATAATCAGCTTAATTCTTCCCGACGCCTATAGATAATTTTTTTTTTTTTTGCAATTTTCATACGGTTTTTACGGTTTGAAGTAATAATATTCCTAGATCTTCAAAAGAAAAAAAAATTAGAACCTTTTAAAACACCTGCATATACGGCGTCATATTCTCGCGTCAGTATGTCTAGAGTGAGTGGTTTAAATGACCGGTGGAGAAAATCACAAATCATCGCGATGGTAGGTATTTTTCGGATATTATGAGTATATGTGGCGAATTTTGGGGATTTCGTGATTTTTTGGAAATAGGAGGATGGGAAAATGAGAGGGAGAGGAGGGATGAATGGAGGAACGAGGGGTATGGGTGGACGGAGCGGCTCAGAGGAGGGGTGGAGAAAATTGCAATTATTCGTGATAGAAAGTTTGTTTAGAATATTTTTCTTATATACAGAGAATATTTATGATACGCAAATTATATGGCGGTAGAGGGAAGGTGGAGGAATGAGAGAGAGAGGAGGGAAAAACGAAGGGAGAGGAGGGAAGAGGGAGGTAATGGCGGTATGGTTAAAACGTCGGGGCATATTTTTCTTCGTATTTTTTTTCACTCGTTTTTTGGCTTTTTATATTTTCATTTAACGTTTTTTTTTTTTATACTTATTTTGATCTATTTTGGAACTTAATTTTCTTGCAACTGACCTCTACCACCTATGGGGGGGTGAAATCAAATTGGAAATAAAATAAAAATCGAGAAAAATCGCTAGTCAGACACAGAATAAAATAAAATCTCCACCAGTACCCCCCTGACGTCATATATGGAATAAAATAGATCGGAATAATTTGCCTGAACTCAGATAGTGAATAAAAATAAAAATGCATTAGAGTAAATTACCTTATGATAGGGAATAAAATCAATAAAATACATTAAATAAATTGCTTGAAGAGATATGGAATAAAATCAAGGAAATAGATTGAAAAAAAAACATGAAGTTGCGTAAGGAATAAAGAATAGTGGAAAAAAAATGAGGGAATAAAATCAATAAAATACATCAAAATAAATTGCTTAAGATATGGAATAAAGTTAAGGAAATAGATTGAAAAAAAAAAAATTTAGGTAAGGACAAAAATTAAAATAAAGATAAGGAATAAAAAAAAAAAATTGATACATAGAATAGTCAGGGAAATAAATTGAAAAAAGAAGTTAGGCATAAAATCCAAAAGGCTTGAATTACATTATCAACCGAACCCCAGGTGACTTAACGACCTCCCCTTGTGTAAGAACCTAACTATTTAACCTAACGTGAGCACTTGAGGAATAAGTGAAATTGATCCTTGAGCATGTTTAAGCTTCTATTACGCTGGAAAACAGACATGAATTTAATTGCCAGGGTCGTTTTTCATAATCCCTAGGCTGTGTCGACCCTAAACTTACGTCAGTAGTGTGGGAAAGCTGGCTAAAATTATCGTGCTTTCATGCTGTGTTTTGTGACGCAGGGCAGTGAAATGGTGGGGGACTGCGACGTGGAGGAAATTTGTTTGTGGCCACCTGTTACAGGATTAAGGCATTTTTTGTGACCAGCTTAAAATTCTAGTGTTAATCTGTTCTCCATCTCCATAGCACTTCTTTGTGTCTAGCATAATATTCTAGTGTTAATCAATTCTCCATTTTCATTGCACTATTCTAGTGTTAATCAATTCTCCATTTTCATTGCACTTCTTTTTGACAAACTTAATATTCTAGTGTTAATCTATTATCACATAGCATTCAAATTGAAGAGATGTCAATTTTAGGCCAAGTTGGAGTGAGTAGATTGTATTTTTCCCCCACTATTCGACAGAGATGCGTTCCATAGAAATTGGGTGAATAATGAACTGATTTTTTTCCTATAAGATTATTAAGAAATAGGGGGAGTGGAGAGGTATATGTGAGGGGTGTGTGAGCTGGGAGCAGGGCAATGAAATGGTGGGGGAAAGGGTGACATGGAGGCGATTTGTTTGTGGCCACCCCCTACGAGATTAAGGTGTCTGGCAATAGATAGATACTACAAACTAAGATGTGCATTACATAAAACTGGCATCAACAGTATTGTGTGTTAAGAGTTACTCATTCACACAATCGTTGCCCAACCTTACGATGGCAAAACACTCGCTTAGGTTGGACCACGCTTGACTGGGTAGTAGTGGGGGTGTTAGGTGGAGGCGTGTGCTGTAGTATTCCACAAGGCCAAAAAGAGATACAAACCGATGAAGACGCAACCGATCAGCAGGGCAGAGCTCAGGAGACAAACTCAGCCGGTGTGTCTGGTGTGCTGTTTGAATTGTCGAAGTGGCGGCAATAACCATATCAAACAACGGAAAACCGTACAGCCTAGATTTATAGGTGTCGAAACCGAATTGAATAACGATCGGTAGAGAAACGATGGCTTGGTGTATAGCACTAACAAATCTATCTATCAGTCTATCTGTAGCCCAACTCCCTACTCCTGCAAAGGGTGGCCACAGACAAAACGTTGCTCTGTCACCCACCATTGACTACCCTCCCCCCAACTCACTCCCCCTTCCCTCATAAAAAACACTGTACTGTTCACTGATCTGTTGGTAGGGTTTTAAATGTTCTTAAACAGTTTGTATTATGAAACATGGATGCATAAAGAAAAGCATAACACACAACTCTGTTCCTGCTATTGTCCAATGCCTATTTACAACTAACGAAAGATAATCGAATGTTTTCCGCCTGCGAAGGTGTGGATGTGGCAAGCATTACATTTTGTTTCATTAGTAGCAAATATACATCGGACATAAGCGGTTAGAGTTGTCTTATTTTATAAACATTACTGTAGCTCACCTGAGGGCAGACATTGCAGGACTTGCAGGAAGTGAGAGGAGGAAGGTGGAGGAGTGGAGTTAGTTGGAAGATGCAGGTTAGGAGAGAGCAGTGGGTGAGTTGGGATTTTGGGAGAAGCAGGCTGCCTTCAGCCACAACCATTCATCCTGCTGAACAGTTGTGGCTGAAGGCAGCCTGCTTCTCCCAAAATCCCGACTCACCCATTGCTCTCTCCTAACCTGCATCAGGTACGTTCGTACTTGTGATATGTTCAGCCTGTGAAATATTATTTTCATGTTCATGTCTGTGAAGTCGTCGCATCTTGAATGATCGTAAGTTGAGGTATTACTGTACAGAACAGTATTAATTTTACCAGGGTGGAGTGGACGGACTATGTGAGTAACTTTGATGATCGATTTTTGTGATTGTCCTCATCATTTTAGCGGCTTAGAGGGAAGAGAGTATAGATTATGTGACTGATTTTTATTATTGACTTTGGTGTTTGATTTCTTTTTTATTTTACCAGGTGAGAGGGAACAGATTATAGATTACTAGACTAGCCTCAGCCCCCTACTAATCATTTTTTTTTTTTTCCAGACTGAGGTCATTGAAGGCTCCCCCCACGCCAGGCCATAGGGGTCATGCTGGTATGGGGTCACGAAATAGTGATGGATTTGTTTACATCGACAGATAGCGGAGAATTATGAAGGTTAGTTCTGTGTCTGTGTGTGAGAGAGAGAGAGAGAGAGAGAGAGCATGGGAGTGAATTTGTGAAAGTTCTTTTGTGTGTGTGTGGGGGGGGGGATAGGAGAGAATTATCAGTTAATTCTGTGTGTGTGTGTGTGTGTGTGTGTGTGAGAGAGAGAGAGAGAGAGGAGGGGGGGGGGCTTACAAACTCACACATTGCAGTTACAATATTCACTCACTATAAACATAATCCCTGAGTTGATGTTACCATTTACCTTACCCGATTACGAAAACACAACAAACGAAATACAGTATTACTCAGTTCTGTGCACAAGTCTATTGGCACCGTACGATACACTTAAGACACTTGTATGCCTCTTCTGTATACACTGTTTTACACGTCTGTAACTCTCCCTCACCCTCCGCTACCTCCTGTCAAATCCGCAAAGCCCTTTGTTGTATTTCTTCCTTACTTATCGATGCTAAAATTTGCTAACTAGACCTCATTTTTGGTATCCATCTCCTCTAATGGATCAGTAATACCAAGCCTTGTATTTACATGGCACAAACGATAACACGGCGTATTATCTTCTGTATCCAGCTGCTTCAAGTCCTCTTTGGATACATCTCGCTCATTTTCAATCTCTATCTCAACTTGTTCTCCCATTTTCCCCTAGTCCTCTCCGCCATATTCCACACATCCTGTGCCTTCTCCGCTCAATGCTTACGCCAGGGAGTTCCATACGCTCCTTTATATACGCTTCTTTCACATAAGCGTACTTTATGTTGTTTGCTTCTCTTACGTACGCTCTCTAAGGCAACCTCGTCCTCTTCCCCATTCCCACCATCTTCACTTCCTCCTTCCTTCTTCATGTTCTTCCTCTATACTTCCTCCTCCTTTCTTCACCTTCTGTACTTCCTCCTTACCCAGGTTGTGTAACTCACCGGGTTGGTCAGGATCACTTGATGGTCGTGATCGTCAGCTT
>JAGKTI010000948.1:69179-85217 GCA_018397915.1 Birgus latro | reverse complement strand
CAGTGGGGGTGTGAAAGATAAAAATGGTAGATTACTAGTGGAGAAGGGAGAAAAAGTAAACAGATGGAGAGAACACTTTAATGAACTGTTGAACATAGAGAATGAAAGTAATGCAAGTATAAGTGGCTGGGGAATGGCAGGGAGAAGGAGGGTTGTGAGAAGAGAGGAAGAAATCACCAGGATGGAAGTGGTGGAAGCAATGAAGAAAGTTAAAATGGGGAAAGCCCCAGGAATTGATGGAGTGTGTGGTGAAATGCTGAAGCATGGGGGAGAGATAGTAATAGAATGGATGTGGAAGGTGTGCAGATTGGCTTGGGAGGAGGGTAGAGTCCCGGAGGATTGGAAGTCAGGTATAATTATTCCTCTGTACAAAGGAAAAGGGGAAAAAGCAGTGTGTGGTAATCATAGGGGCATTTGCCTTCTCAGTGTAATAGGAAAAATATATGGTAGGATACTTATTGACAGAGTTAGGGAAATTACTGAGGAATTAGTTGGAGAAGAACAAGGAGGTTTTAGGAAGGGAAGAGGTTGTGTAGACCAGATATTCATTCTTAGATCCTTAGTGGAAAAGTTTCTAGAGAAGGGCAAGAAGTTGTATGCAGCCTTCATGGATCTGGAGAAAGCATATGACAGGGTGGATAGACAAGGTTTGTGGAAGGTATTAAGAATATATGGAGTGGATGGGAAGTTGTTGAAGGCAGTGAAGAGTATGTATGAGGGTGCTAAGGCTGCAGTGCGTGTGGATGGCAAACTGAGTGAATCTTTCCATTTGAAGGTTGGATTGAAACAAGGATGTGTCATGTCTCCATGGTTGTTCAATCTGTATATGGATGGGGTTATAAAAGAGATACAAGGTCGGGCAGTGGATGTTGGAGTGGCCCTAGTGAGAGAGGGCAGTGTTTGGAAACTCCCTGTACTGTTGTTTGCAGATGATACTGTGTTGTTGAGCAAAGACGAAGGGGAGCTGCAAGGCTTGGTAGATGAGTTTGGGAGAGTGTGTAAGAAACGGAATCTAAAGGTGAATGTAGGGAAGAGTAAATTGATGGCCTTCGAGAGAAGTGAAGCCAGTGAATGTACAGTGAGACTGGATGGGAAGGATATGGAGAATGTGAGTGAATTTAAGTACTTGGGCAGTGTGATGAGTAAGGATGGAAGTCTGGAGGGTGAAGTGGTCGAAAGGGTGCAGCAGGGAAGGAAGGTTGCTGGTTCGTTGAAAGCAGTGATAAGAAACAGGGAGGTGAGCATGGAAGTGAAAAGTTGTTACATGACAGTATTGTGATACCAACTCTGACATATGGAAGTGAAGCTTGGACCCTGCTGGAAGGACAGAAGTCAAGAGTGAGAGCAGTGGAAATGAGTTATTTGAGAGGAGCATGTGGAGTCACATGGAGAGACAGACTAACAAATGAGGAAGTGAAGGAGCGTTGTGCTGTGGTTGAGGACGTGATGGGATGCATTAGGAGAAACACGTTGAGGTGGTTTGGGCATGTGGAGAGGATGGAGAGTGAAAGACTGACAAGGAGAGTGTATGTGAGTGAGGTGGAGGGGGCGAGAGGGAGGAGGAGGCCGAGGATGAGATGGAGGGATGGGGTGGAGAGGTATATGAGAGAGGGGTGTGTGAGTTGGGAGCGTGGTAGTGAAATGGCAGGGGACAGAGTGACATGGAGGCGATTTGTTTGTGGCCACCCCGTGTGGGATTGAGGCGCCTGGCAATAGATAGATAGATAGACAGTTTGAATTTCCCGCGCGCGCCGATAAGCTGTGTTTTCGCACCTTGCACCTCTCTCACGGTCTCATTTCCTGCTCCGCTCCTTGCTCGTCAACATGCTCTCAAAATGGCGGCTGAAGTGCTTGGTTTTGTGGTGATACCCTACCTCCTGCAGGGCTTGATGCTGCTCTTCACGTTCTTTATCATGTGTATGATGATGGCCCCGCCACCTGAGAAGAGGAAGAAAGTGGTTCTGACTCTGGAGAAGAAGAGGGAGGTATTGGAGAAGGTGGATGCCGGGTGGCCGACATCACGGATCCTGCGTGAGTTCAACCTCCCTCGCTCCACTTTGTTTGATATCAGGAAGTCCCGAGACAAACTACAGCAGTACAAGGCTGATTTTGCTTTGAAAACCAGACGGAATGTGGAGAGGAAGATGATGTTTACTCCTAAGTATGCTGACTAAATTCTCCAGGACTCGTCACTAGACCACACGGGAATTTACTGTTATGCACAGTGCAGTGAAGTGATGTGATGCAAGGTATGCGAAAGAAAACTTTGTGGAAAGTGCTTGTGAGAAGTGTTGGTGAGAAGTGCTGGTGAGTGTAAAGTGCACTGGAAGTGCTAAGGTGTCTGGTGCAAGGTCTTACTGTCTGAGTCTGAGATGACCGAGCAGGTTATACATCAGGATGGCGGTATCATTCTCGTAAGTACCCTAACTTCATCAAAATTCCTTGTTTTGTTCTTTCCATATCATTAATCTCATGCATAAACTGTGTGAAAGATGATTTCCATAATGATTTTCATGTCTAACCTGTTTTCAGCATGCTGTAAATTGGTAAAAAAAATTCCCATAAATGTTAATCATAATTTCCTGCTTTCAATTTAATTTTTTCCTGCATGGTTTTGAAGTGCACCAGCTATGAAAAAGGTGAATGCCATTGATTTGTGTGAAAGATGATTACTATAAAGATTTTCATGTTTAACCTGTTTTCAGCATGCTGTAAATGGGTTAAAAAATTCCCATAAATGTTAATCATAATTTCATGCTTTCAATTTAATTTTTTCATGCATGGTTTTGAAGTGCACCAGCTATGAAAAAGGTGAATGCCATTGATTTGTGTGAAAGATGATTACCATAAAGATTTTCATGTCTAACCTGTTTTCAGCATGCTGTAAATTGGTAAAAAAATTCCCATAAATGTTAATCATAATTTCCTGCTTTCAGTTTAATTTTTTCATGCATGGTTTTGAAGTGCACTAGCTGTGAAAAAGGTGAATGCCATTGATTTGTGTGAAAGATGATTACCATAAAGATTTTCATGTCTAACCTGTTTTCAGCATGCTGTAAATGGGTTAAAAAATTCCCATAAATGGTAATCATAATTTCCTGCTTTCAATTTAATTTTTTCATGCATGGTTTTGAAGTGCACGAGCTATGAAAAAGTTGAATGCCATTGATTTGTGTGAAAGATGATTATCATAAAGATTTTCATGTCTAACCTGTTTTCAGCATGCTGTAAATGGGTTAAAAAATTACCATAAATGTTAATCATAATTTCCTGCTTTCAATTTAATTTTTTCATGCATGGTTTTGAAGTGCACCAGCTATGAAAAAGGTGAATGCCAGTGAATTTCATGTCCGGTCATAACCAAACCTAACCTAACCTAACCTAACCTAACCTAACCTAACCTAACCTAACCTAACCTAACCTAACCTAACCATATTCTTAATTATAATTTTCTGCTTTTAATTTAATTTGTTCATGCATGGTTACCACTAGTATTGAAGTGCACCAGCTGTGAAAAAGGTGAATGCCATTGATTTTCATGTCAGCTGCCAACTCAGTGAACAGCTGAGCCTAACTTACCTCAAATTCATTCTTTTTGGGTAAAATTTAAATGAATTCATGCTTTGTGTTCATTATTTTAGTGCACTAGCTGTGAATAAGGTGAATGGCAGTGAATTTCATGTCTGGTCATAACCTAACCTAACCTAACCTAACCTAACCTAACCATTTTTCTGGTAACAGTTTACATCATTTACTGTATTTGATGCTTTGTATCCAATAATTTAGTGCATAAAATGTGAGAAAAGATGATTTCCATGTCCGATACTTACTTATACTATGGTGGCAATGTAGATATCATATAGGCATTAGTATATATCTCATAACACAGTGTACAGTATGTAGTGTCTGATTTCACATGATATTTGTACACAGTCTGTTGTCCCAAACTATCAAGAATCCTAACATATGATGTTTCTCAAAATATCCTTGTAGTCTAAACAAGCAAGAAACTCATGATGTATTCAAACACGTGGAAGCCCACAGGAGATCAGGAGATCAGGACTCTTGGGTTACTGAGTTTTATTGTAGATTTATCTTGATAGCGATATACAATGCTTTTAGCGTGACGGCCAGTCTCCCCTCTCTCCTTACTCTGCCCTAATTGTGTTCTCGGTCATAATCTACTCCCTTCTCTCCCTTTCTGATGTGAAGGGCTTCTCTCTCCCATTATATACAGGTGGGAAAGGATGTTTAGGTAAGGTAGTAGTGTCTAATTGATCTCCTGTGGGCTTCCACGTGTTTGAATTCATCATGAGTTTCTTGCTTGTTTAGACTACAAGGATATTTTGAGAAACATCATATGTTAGGATTCTTGATAGTCTGGGACAACAGACTGTGTACAAATATCATGTGAAATCAGACACTACATCCTGTACATTGTGTTATGAGATATATACTAATGCCTATATGATATCTACATATCGCTCGGTCACGCCAGCTGTCGTACCATCGACAGGAAATATATTAATGCATATTACAATCAACATGTAAGTCAAGTAAGTGAAGTATATAATATTGTAAAAGTTACATAATTGTGATACTATAGTCATTGTAGTTATAAAATTGTACATATACTGTATAATAATAATAATATTAAAAGTCTAATGTAGTCAGTTATACAATATATCTGAGAAGGACTTGCTGTATATATTCCTATATAAATGAGATACAAGAGTATAATTAAAGTAAGCCTATATTATGTGTAACCCATAATTCGTTATTTTATATAAAAAATATATGTACAGTGTATACACTATTTACACAGTTTGTCTCACTTGTACAGAACAGTTCTTAAACACTGATTCAAGGTTAGCAATTCTCGCTTGCATTCTGTGCATGGCCAAAAGTAATACAACAAATATGATGGAGAAAATCACAAAGATGGCTGGAGTTGGGCTGTATACGTAATATGGGTTAAACATAATCCTACTGTATTCTTCCCAAGGTTGTATTGTCTGATTTATTAGTTGCATGGCTTCATACTTGGGTGAAGTCAACTTAATGTATGAGCTTGCATTTAAGTTCATCCTAGGCAATGGCTGGAAGTACTTGTGTGTGTGGTTGAGAATGGCATAATGGTTTTTAGTGGGCAAGGTGGATAATGTAGGTGTGAGGACTGCACAGTAATCTGGTGAGATGTATAAACCGGATGCTGATGTATGGACTGGAGATGTATCTGGGCAGGTCACAAAAACTGATGTATTTTGAGTGAAGTAGAAGAACTGTGAATGTCCAATGCGTTGATGATGAATGAGTTTATCTGGTGCAAATGTGAAGTTGCAGTGATGAGGGATGTCATGATTTTGTATGATAGCCATTTCACAAGGGACTGTCTCAGCTGACTGAAACGTGAAGATGTACGCAGGACAAAGGTGAAATGCATGTAATGATGTGCGACATTTGTGTTCCATTGCTCTGTCACTAGTGAAAGCTACGGCGTCCTGTTTCTCGGAAACCATGATGACTTCTGTTTTGATGTTGATGGTGACTAATGAGTCATCTTTCTTAGAAGGAAAAGGGTATATTTGATAGACTGTGAAAAAGTCATCTGTTACGAACGGTACATGGACTACCATTGATGTTGTTGTCAGTGTTGCTTCCAAGTATGGATAATATAACATTAAATTTCTTTCCTCAAACAAAGGTTTCAAACTATGCTTATGTATGCCTTGATTAATGATTTGCCTGAGGTTGTGAATGGGTAGTAAATTAATAGTGATCCTTCCATTACCTGCATTAGCAATTCCTTTCATGAAAGACTGATACTGAGCCCTGGTGTTGTCCAACTGTAGTATTATTAAGTCAATATGTTCCATGATCACTGAGAAGTGTTGGAATAGTGTATTGTTACCTTCTAGTGCATTTACTTTATCCACAATTCCTAGAGTTGATGCTTCTGCTTTCCTTAGGTTCTTTACAATCGTCAGCATTAAGGTCTTCTGAGTGTCAGCCAACTTATGTTGGTATGAGAGAACTTGTGCTATTTTGTTAAATTTGTTATTTATTTCCTCTAGATCATTTTCTGTAGCTAGTCCAAAAATGTTCCCTAAAATTGCTCCACCTAAGTCGAACAGACCGCGTCTGTTACGTGTATTCGTGATGTTGTTTCCTGTCCAAAGTGTGTTACTCCCAGCTGATGGGATGTCCTGGATCATGGTGATCATTACGTGCTTAACCTGTTCTAGCTTCCAGTCAGTTAATTTCATTAATTCAGCTACCTCCTGTGTGGGGTGATCATGTGAAGAAGGGCGTGTTAATACCACTTCCAGAGTTCTGAGTGGTCCTGATATTTTCTGTAACATCATTGGTATATCTTGCAGTACGCCCAGACTAATTTCGGTACTTATTATGTCCTGTACTACTGCCGTTGAGGCTGTTGGGGCGATCAGGCACCCCTGCCATACTATATGTTGAGGATGCAAGTGAGGTGATCCTCTTGATATCAACAGGAACATGATCCATGGAATTATTCGCCTCATCTTTACCTACCGAAAGAACAACTGGATTAGATATCCATTCTTACCTATAAAAGGAGTCTAAATCGATTCCTAAGTCACGTAAATGCCTTGTTACGGTGAGAGCTGTATTGGTTGCACCTATGTTTGTCTGTTTGGTATGCGACTGCAATTTATTCCGATATGTGTTTATTGCTTCAGGCTTATTTTCGCAGTGTGTACTAGGATTTTCGGTCGTGTCCGGTGCTTTATAGTTGCAAGCTAAGTTTCTTGAGACCTTCTTTAAGTGATCAATATGTATTTCTTTTTCTTCGTCACTCGATAGTGACTTAATCACTGCCTTATTCTTAATTACTCTATATGGGCCTTCAAATTTTGGTGACAGTTTGTTGTCTCTAGTGTGAATGAGGCCATAGACAATATCACCTATGCTGATGTTTGATTCTTTTGCCTTCGTATTGAATGATTTGGTCATTTCTTCCTTAGACATCATTAACTGTTTCTTTACCCTTGTGTGTATTTCTTGAAATTCACGTAAGCGAAGTTTAGGATAATCGTCATAATTATATATGAGAATTTGCTTGCCTTCTAACGTTTCGTAAGGGAGACGTTTGTCAGACCCGTAAATGATTAAATGAGGTGTATCTCCTATGGATTTATTAATTGCACAATTTAGTGATGCTTCAACTCTTGGGATCCAGTCATCCCAGTTTGCATAATTGTCACTGAGGATGTGCCATAGTACATCTGAAATTTCCTTTTCTTCCTTTCCACCAATCCATTGGAAGCTGGATGGTAGGCCAAGATATTAACCTTCTTAATATTGTATTGTTCACAAATTTCCTGCAAAATTTCAGAGTTAAATTCACCACCATTGTCGCTTATTAGCACCTTTGGTGTGGTGACCCTACAGATCACACTATCAACGAATACCTGTTCGACTGTTTCTGCTGTTTTATCCTTAATTGGAACCAAGATCACATATCGTGAGAAATGATCAGTAGCAACAAATAGATATTGACTGTGATTGGTAGTTAAGGGTAATTTAAGTAAATCAACCGCGACAACGTCCCATGGTTGGTTAGAGACTGGGTATTTACCTAATGGTGCAGGTGATATCGTGCAACCTTTGTGTTTCGCACATGACTCACATTTGTCTATGTGAGTATGTATGTCTCTGCGTAACGTTGGCCAGTAATATGACATCCGGGCCTGTCTGACTGTCCTGTCCTTGCCAGGATGTCCTGCATGTGGACTATCGTGTACTGTCCTTAAAATGTGTGGTATCATTGTACTAGGAGTAACTAACTGCCTAAAATTTTTTCTATGGTTTGGTTGTCCTGGATTTACCCTATATAAAGCATTGTTTACCATTGTGAATTGTTCAAGTGGTACCTGTAACTTGGGTAATGGCACATCATCGCCTGACTCGAGGTGATATATTACTTTGGACCATACTGGGTCCTGTCTTTGTGCCTGTGAGATTTCTTGAATTGTGGGGATCGATTCATCCTTGTTTGGGAGTGATTCTCGTGGACTTATTGTAGCGACGTTGGCTAATGGGTTGCGTGATAAGGCATCTGCTTCTACGTTCACTTTGCCTTTTATGTAGTGAATATTTACATTATAATTCTGGATTTTACATTTCCATTGTGCCCTCCTCCCAGAGAGGAGTTTTTCTTGGAACATGCCCACAAGAGGCTTGTGGTCTGTGTATAGATGAATTTCATATCCGTACACGAGGTCACGGAATTTCTGTAGAGCAGATATTACCGCTAGGGCTTCCAAGTCTGTTACACAGTAATTTTTCTCTGCTCTTTTCTTTCATTTGCCTACTGGCAAAAGCAATGGGTTGGTATTTACCTCGTTCATCCTCTTGCATCAATACAGCACCTAAACCTTTGAGAGAAGCATCTGTGCAGATTATGAACGGCTTTGTGAAGTTAGGATAAGCCAAGCAAGGTGCACCTGTAAGTTTATCTTTTAATTCTTTAAATGCATTTTTTTGTTCCTCTCCCCACTGAAATACCGCTTGTTTTTTCAGCAGGAGAAATAATGGTTGGGCTATGTGAGAGAAGTGTTGTATAAACGCCCTATAATATCCGGCGAGCCCTAAAAATTGTCTTACTTCATCCACATTTGTGGGTTCAGGGAGATTTCTTACTGCTTTTATTTTGTCCTGAGAGGTGTGGATCCCCTTTGCATCTAGTCTGTGCCCTAAGAATTTTATTTCCTTAAAGCAAAATTTACATTTAGACAGCTTAATTTTTAAACCTGCACTGGCTAACTTGTGTAGTAGCTGATCTAACTTCTGTAGATCTTCTGCTAGCGTGGGTGTTGCAATTATGATGTCGTCCAGGTAGACAAATATACTGTTGCCTAATATTCCAGCCAATACGCTATTCATCAATCGCTGGAATGTGCCAGGAGCCGTCATCAATCTCATCGGCATTCTCTTATACTGATAAGAGCACCTATGCCTTACTCACCTCTAAATCATCATTTTTTTGTTGAAATTCAGTTAATTCATGCTTTATGTGCATTATTTATGTGAAAAGGGACCTAAATAAGTGCTATTCATGTCCGGTAGGGAGATAGGAAGGTAGTTTTCTGATTTAGGTTAGGTTAGGGTCATGAATGACTGGTGCTGGAGCTTCAGGGCCAATATTCGGACAAAACCACTCTCCGGACATGCCTTTGGCTCTATTACGTCGAATAGTGGAGGGATTACTGTAATAATAATGATACGTAAAATTAAACACGGAACCCCAAATTCCCATCATCATAGTTTTGACTGTGGCTGCATTACATACACCAGGTTGCATTTCCATGCTACTAGTACTCTATGCATCCACCCACTCCACACGAAAATGGACTGTCTATCCACGTCAGCCGCTGATGGTATTTGGAAGTAGCTATCTAACAGATCTGGGTCATGCTGTGCAGCCAGAGATATTGTGCTTACTCCCGACTTCCAGTCGAAGTTGGAGAATTTCCATGTGATGAACCAACTGATAGTGATTTGTAAATAGTGTATATATTGAAATTAATATAATTAAATGTAAGCAAATAGAAGTAAATCATAAAATCAAGTATCTGTCTGTCTATCTATTGCCAGATGCCCCAATCCCGTAAGGGATGGCCACAAACAAATCGCCTCCATGTCGCCCTGCTCCGAGCTAACACCCCACTCTCTCGTTAACCTTTCCACTCCGTCGCTCCATCTCATCCTCGGCCTCCCCCTCCCTCTCCCTCTCTCCCCCTCCATATCACTCACATGCACTCTCCTCTTCAGTCTCTCACTCACTATCCTCTCCATATGGCCAGACCATCTCATTGTATTTCTCCTAACACTTCTTATCACATCCACATCCACTCCACAAAACTCCTTCACTTCCTCATTTGTCAGTCTGTCTCTCCATGTGACTGCACATGCTCCTCTCAAATAGCTCATTTCCACTGCTCTCACTCTTGACTTCTGTCCCTCCAACAAGGTCCAAGCTTCACCTCCAGACATTAGAGTTGGTATCACAGTACAGTACTGTCATGTCGTAACTTTCACCTCCATGCTCACTTAACTGTTTCTTATGACTGCTCTCAAAGAACCAACAACCTTTCTTCTTTGTTGTACCTTTTCAAGCACTTCACCTTCTAAACTTTCATCCTTACTCATCACATTACCCAAATACTTAAATGCACTCACATTTTCCATCTCCTCCTCATCCAACCTCACTGTACATTCACTGACTTTATTTCTTTCGAAGACCATAACTTTACTCTTCCCTACATTCACCTTTAGATACTGTTTCTTACACACTCTCCCAGACTCACCAAGCCTTGCAGCTCCCCTTCGTCTTCACTTAACAACACGATATCATCTGCAAACAACAGTACAGGGAGTTTCCAAACACTGCCCTCTCTCATTAGGGCTGCTCCAACATCCTCTGCCCCACCTTGTATACCTTTTATAACCCCATCCATATACACATTGAACAACCATGGAGACATGACACATCCCTGTTTCCATCCAAGCTTCAAAGAGAAAAATTCGCTCAGTTCACTATCCACACACACTGCAGCCTTAGCACCCTCATACATACTCTGCACGGCATTTAACAACTTCCCATCTACTCCATATATTCTTAATGCTTTCCACAATCCTTGTCTATCCACCTTGTCATATGCTTTCTCCAAATCCATGAAGGCTGCATACAACTTCTTTCCCTTCTCCAGGAACTTTTCCACTAAAGATCTAAGAATGAATATCTGATCTTCACAACCTTTTCCATTCCCAAAACCTCCATGATTTTCTCCAACTGATTCCTCTGTTATTTCCCTGTCTCTGTCAAATAAGTATCCTACCATATTAATTTTCCTGTTACAGTAAGAAGACAAATGCCCCTATGATTACCACACACATCTTTTTTCCCCTTTTCCTTTGTACAGGGGAATAATTATACTTGACTTCCAATCCTCCAGGACTCTACCTTCCTCTCAGGTCAATCTGCACATCTTCCACATCCATTCTACTACTATCTCTTCCCCATTCTTCAGCATTTCACCACACTCTCCATCAATTCCAGGGGCTTTCTCCATTTTGACTTTCTTCATTGCTTCCACAACTTCCATCCTACTGATTTCTTCCTCTCTTCTCACATCCGTCCATCTCCCAGCCATTCCTCAGCCGGTTATACTCGCATTACTTTCTTTCTCTATGTTCAGTAATTCCTTAACGTGTTCTCTTCATCTGCTCACATTTTCTCCCTTCTCCACTAGTAATCTACCATTTTTATCTTTCACTCCCCGACTGACTTTTTTGACACCCTGTCTAACTCTCTTTACCTCTTTCCGGAACATTTTCTTACGTTCCCTTCACTTGACACTCAAATTCCTTCCAAATTCCTCATCCACTCTCTTCTTACTCTCTCTTACTAATCTTTTCATCTCTCTCTTCCTCTCTACATATCTCTCTCTCTTCCGTCTCTTAACTTCTTCCACACCCCTGTTTCTCATCACTCACTATATGGTTTTTTCTTTTGTGCTGCAGCCTGTCTCATTTCTTCATTCCACCATGCTGTTCCCTGCACCCCCTTTCATCTTCTCTTCACCTCACACACACCACCTCACATGCTGCACAGATTTCTTCTGTGAATATCTTGCACTCACCTTCCACATCCCCCATCTGCTCCAATCCATATTTGCGCAATGGCTCCTCTACTTCTCCATTATATTCTGCCTTTTTTCCATCCTATCGTAACCTTTCCACCCTCCTTGTATGAACTACTTCCACCTGCCCTCCCTGTCTTCTATCTCTCCGTTTCATTTGGACCTTGATTCTCACCACCACTAAGTGGTGGTCAGAAAGTCCACTCCCCCAACCTCAATATGCTCTTGTATCCATTACGCACCTCATCCTATCATCCACACACACATAATCAGTCATTGCCCTCCATTCATTCACTTCACCACCCACCCTTCTTATCACTTGCCACGTATACCTGTGGATCATTTTGTGTCTGAAGAAGGTATTGGCTGTCACCAACCCCCTACCGACACAAATATCCACTTAAGCACTGTCATTCTCGTCCATCTTTGCAGGCACACCCCACTCACCAACTACAGTACTCCATCCACCTTCACATTTCCAACTTTTCCATTCATATCTCCAGTAAAAAACAATCTCTCATTCCTTTTAAATTTTTCCATGCACGCTTCCACGTTTGTCCAGAACTCTTCTCTAACTCTGCTTGCGCGATCTTGCGTTGGCGCATACACGCACACAGTCGCCCACATTTGTAGTTCAACTTTCAATCTTACCCACTCAGTCCTTGAGCCGACTGATCCATACTCTTTTATATTCTCCTTTCATCTGTTACTCACAACATTACACACTCCTTCTTTTGCCCTCTCATTCTCACCTACTTCCGTGCATATACCCCATCCATACTTCCATTCTCTCACACTCTCATCCCTCCATTTTGTTTCAGTTAATCCGGTTTTCCATAATGCTGTTCCTGTTGTTGATCAGATAACTGCATTAAAGCCAGGCCTACTGTATAATACATGTATATATTACACAGTACACTCATAGGTTGGATCCTTGACAGTAATGCAGTATTTTCCATGCTTATGGCTTATTGTTTAACTGAGAATGGGATTTGTTTTCATGACAGGACAGGTTACCTAGCTTTATAGTGTATAATATTATGTGTAACTTAATTTAACAGTCAACCATGTACATTACATTAATTTGAGGATTTGGAGATGAATGGATGTATGATTTACAAAGTCCGAAGGTTTAGAGGGAGAGAGTGATGATATATCTGATAATTCAAAATAGTGAATGTTTGACAGGGAGGACTTATAATGTAACCAGGTTTTATCCCATCTTTATTTTTATGGATAACTGACGGAATCATGTGTTGATGCTAATGTAATACAGTATTTTGATGGTTTACACTGTGTAGCTTGATAATGTAGCACACTGATTTGATGATGATTAACCCTTGCCATGCTGCTGACCACCTATTAAGCACTATGAAGGTCTACACGGGTCAAGCTGCAAGCCTCGTGTTTATGTACAGTACTGNAGACTTTCTATGTTGATAATGTAGCACACTGATTTGATGATGATTAACCCTTGCCATGCTGCTGACCACCTATTAAGCACTATGAAGGTCTACACGGGTCAAGCTGCAAGCCTCGTGTTTATGTACAGTACTGTACAACTTACTTTGATTATAAAGCAGTGACTTAGGGGAGGTAAACTACCTGACAAAGAATCAGCCCAGCAATGGTTAAAAATTCAGTGTAAACTACAGTTCAAAAGGAAATTATCTGGTAAGTGGTAGAGTACCCTTGGCAGTGAAATTTACGGTGTGGTGGCAAGAGTGAGACTGAGGCTTAGCGGCCTTTGTCAGCTGCTTGGCAACTTGCCACCCAACCAGTCACATATTTGTGTTGATAAGTCGACCTGTATTTGCCTTATGAGAAAATTGTTCGGTGGGCTTAGTGAGTTCAGTACAGTATATCTGAACTTTATTATTGAAATCTTCAGTATATTGAGGGTTTACTGTACAGTATATTGGAAATCAAAGAAGCAGAGCAGTACCATTGGTTTCAAATTTTGTCATCCTTGTATTTCAGCCTTTTGAACGTATTAATTTTGCCAAAATGGAGCTCAGGTTTTTGCTTTAAAAACCTGCCTTAATATCGTGATTAATTTATGAGTACTATGTATATGATACAGTAAATACCGGTACAGTGTTATGTATTTAATGTTAACTTGCTCCTACAATACTTTCCTTTTCAGGTTAAAATTGCATAAAATATGAAATTTCCATGAGTTTTTCTATGTCGCATGGTAGTCTTGCAACTTTGAGAGATACTGTAAGTGGATAGGGAGAATGGTCCTTCTCTGCTACTCATGTCATAAGATCCACAGAATACCTTGTAACAAGTAACCTTGAGTGGATCAATAGGTCTGAAGATGTTTGCTATTACTATATTTGTAAATTAACAGTTCTCTTTAGTAATATCGTACAATATAAGCTCTACTATATATGGAAGGATAAACCAGCATCTCATCCTTTCTAGAGTAGATCTGTTGAAAGTGATTACCTCAGGGAAATTTTATCTTCCTTGTTTTTATCAGGAACTGGATCTGATTGACGAAGGTAATGTGGTATACAAGCTGATTGGGCCAGCGCTTATCAGGCAGGATCTTGAGGATGCTCGACAAAATGTTGCCAAGAGAGTTGACTATATTCAGCAAGAAATGTAAGTAAAACCCTACCAGTCACCACAAGAAGTACAGTAAAACCTCGATATAACGGACTTCAGTAGACCGGAATTCGCTTTTATCGGACTCGAGTAGCTACCGGACTAAACTCCTATATATCGGAAAAAGTCCGATATAGCCAGAAAGCAGTCCGGACTGCCTGACAACTTCAGCTATGTTCACCACAATAAGACAAGTAAAAGACATGTTTTTCAGTGCACAGTACAGTATTATTATACCATTTGATTAATGTAGTGAAGGTATAACACCGTACAATACTGCAATGGTGGTGAAAACCACTGATGCAATCTGGACTAATGTCTGATATATCGGAAAAAGTCCGGATTAGCAGGGGTAAGTCCGGATGTCACTTTTATCGGAATTTCGCATATTTCGGACTGGCCTGAGCCCCAATTAGTCCGTTATAGTGAGGTCTTACTATTCATTAATTTGACATAATAGGTTAGTGCCCCACCCCATAAAACAGCTAACTAAAAATATGAACAAGAAGCCTCGGACCAGGACTGACCAAAAGTTGACGAAAAAAGACTGGACAAAGGACTTGGTAAGGATTGCGACTTGGAATGTAAGGGGTATGAATGATGAGGTGAAAGAGAGAGAGATCTTACAGGTTCTTGAGAGTGTGAAAGTGGATATATGTGGAATAACTGAAACTAGATGAGGAGGTGAGAGTGTGAGAGAATGGGAGTATGGATGGGGTATATGTGTGGAAGTGGGTGAGATTGAGAAGGTGAAAGAAGGAGTGTGTATTGCTGTGAGCAACAGATGGAAGGAGAATGTAAGAGAGAGAATGGATCAGTTGGGTCAAGGACTGTGTAGGTAGGAGTGAAAGTTGGACTACAAATGTGGGCGATTGTGTGCGTGTTTGCGCCAACGCAAGATCGTGTAAGTAGAGTGAGAGAAGAGTTCTAGACAAATGTGGAAGCCTGCTTGGAAAAGTTTGAAAGGAATGAGAGAGTGTTTCTGATTGGAGATATGAATGGAAAAGTAGGGAATGAGAAGGTGGACGGAGTGGTTGGTGAGTGGGGTGTGCCTGCAGAGATGGATGAGAATGGCAGTGCTTTAGTGGTGCCGGGAGGGTGTTGGTGTTAGCTAATACCCTCTTCAGGCACAAAATGATCCATAGGTATACATGGCGAGTGTTGAGAAGGGTGGATGGTGAACTGAATGAACGGAAGGCAGTGATTGACTATGTGTGTGTGTAGATGAAAGGATGAGAAGATGTGTAATGGATGCAAGATTATATAGAGGTTGGGGTAGTGGACTTTCTGACCACCAGAATCAAGAGCCAAACAAAATGGAAGAAGAGAAGAAGGGAAGGACAGGAGGAAGTAGTTCTTACAAGGAGGGTAGAAAAGTTACAAGAGGATGGAATAAAGGCTGAATATAAAAGGGATTGGGTAAATATAGATTGGAGCAGATGGGGGACGTGGAAGGTGTGTGCAAGATATTCACAGAAGAAATCTGTGCAGCATGTGAGGTGGTGTGTGGGGTGAAGAGAAGACAAAAGGGGGTTCAAGGAACAGCATGGTGAACGGAAGAGGTGAGAGAGGCTGTGGCACAAAAGAAGAAAGCGTATAATGTGTTGATGAGGAACGGGTGTTGAAGAAGCTGAGAGATGGACGAGAGAGTTATATCTAGAGAGGAGGAGAGAGGTGAAAAGATTAGTAAGAGAGAGCAAGAAGAGAGTGGATGAGGAATTTGGAAGGAATTTGAGTGCAA
>JAGKTI010000948.1:64179-66679 GCA_018397915.1 Birgus latro | reverse complement strand
ATTTTTTTTCTTACCTGTTTCAAGAGCTTGACATTACATACCTGAAAGTGTATATTTCACTGTCATGTGACTAATGGTTACCACAATATCGACCGTCAAAGAATATAAATAATAAAAATGGTTACCCCTTGCATATAGAGAGAGAGGAAAAAAAAATTGCACCAAAGTAAAATTTGGTAATAGGTTTGAAGAGCTTAATTTTACACACCAGAAAATGTTTACAGTAATCCCTCATTTATCCGGACATAATAGAGCCAAAGGCATGTCCGGGTAGAGGCAACATCCGGATAATGAACACTATTCCCCTACCATACCCAGACCCTTCCTTTACCAACCTCCAACCTATATCTAACCTATCTGTACAATACCTATGCTTAATTTGGTAGTGTTTTCCAGTCATTCAGGCATATTTAGACATTAAAATACACATACACCCCACCCTCGGCTATCACTCCTAATTGGTGCCGCCATGGCTGCGCTATAGCTGAAAATGTGATATCCGAAGTGTAGAACTTATGGTAATAATTCTAATTGGTGCCATGACCTCAATATTTACCTCTAAGATACCTGTTTTGTACCACATAATAACATATTATAGTCAAAAAATGAGCATACTGTACAGACCTTATCGGCATGCTCCACTGTTTATAAATAAAGAAGATGGTGGCCGCTTCAGCTGTGTACTGCAAGTGCCCCAACTGTGGACTTTTTTCACATCTATGAGGAGTTGAACTTCACCAAATTCATTGTGTTAAGTAATGAAACATTTAAGAGTCTTTGGGTATACTGTAGTGACGAGTGTATAGGTTTGTTTGTAAAACCACTATGAAAGTGTTGGTGACGAAGCACCTATCTCTGACCCAAGATGAAGTATAAGGCCTCCCATCATCATCATCACATATATAAAAGTGGTTATTAATGTATTATAGTGGAATTTTATTCACACTTGAGCATACAGACTTTATCAAATGAACTTCTTCAATCACTGCTCGAGTAGCATCCTCCGCCATCTTGAATGTTTTGGTTGGTCAGCTGATGTGTCCACTTGGCCAAGCTTTTTTTCGCTCGATCCATAAGGCTGGTGCGTGATAGCAGGCATTTAGTGGATGATAAAGGAATTTGGGTAGGTTTTTTATACATATGTGATAGCGGTAAAATACTATAGCGGAACGCGCCATAGCCGAGGGTTGGGTGTAGTTATATCCAAAGTAATGCTTAACCATGAAAACCATGCAGAAAAAACACCCTACCTATACACTGCTGTGTTTTTTTTTTTTTTTTATGCAAGGAAGAAGGAACCAAAGGCCACAGGCCTGCATACTGTTCCTTCCAAGAAAAAGCAAAAACAGTACAAAAGAGAGCCAAATTCAAGATCCGTTCAATTCGAGATGCCTGGAGACACTGCGTTTGAAAGACTGGAGATCATAGGAAGTAGGAAATACAGACAGAGGAAGACAGTTCCAGAGTTGACCAGTTGCATAAATGAAGGACTGGGAGTAACGGTTAACTCTTGCATTAGAGAGTTGGACAGAAAAGGGATGAGAGTCTGTTGCTAGACGGGTACTACGTGCCCGTCGTAGAGGTGGAGGGATGCAAGCAGACAGTTCAGAGGAACAGTGACCATTGAAGTAGCGATAGAAGAGAGATAAAGATGCAACAGTGCGGCGAAGAGACAAAGGTTGAAGGGAATCAGTAAGAGGAGGAGAGTTAATGAGACGAAAAGCCTTTGACTCCACCCTGTTGAGAAGAGCTGCATGTGGGGAGCCTCCCCACACATGAGAGTTGTACTCCATACACGGGCGAATAAAACCCATGTACAAGGTCAACAACTGTGCAGGGGTAAAGAAAGTTCGGAATTGGCTTAGCACACCTAATCTCTTGGAAGCAGATTACACAAGAGATGTAATATGTTCTTTCCAAGACTAATCCCGAGAGAATGAAACCCCAAGCATGTTCAAGGATGATGCAGGAAATAGCTGTTCATTATTAAACATTAGTGGGTAATCCTGAGGAAGATTTTGTCGGGTTGATAAGTGTAAGAACTGAGTTTTGGATGCATTAAAAATAACAAGATTATTTTTACCCCAATCAGAGATACGAGCCAAATCAGACATTAGGTGTGCCATAGCCCCATCCCTTTTTTGTTGAAGTAACTGCTGAGATGGACGTTGCAGGAACCGAATGGAAAGGTGAAGGGTGGAATCATCAGCATATGAGTGGATAGGGTTAGATGTACAGCTTAGAAGGTCATTGATGAATAAAAGGAAGAGAGTAGGTGATAGGACAGAACCCTGAGGAACACCACTGTTGATAGGTCTAGGAGAGGAACGATGGCCGTCTACAACAGCGGCTATAGAACGACCAGAAAGGAAGCTAGAGATGAAGGCACAGATAGAAGGATAGAAACCGTAGGAGGGCAGTTTGGAAATTAAAGATTTATGCCAGACTCGATCGAAAGCCTTTGAGATGTCAAGTGCAATGACAAAGCTTTCGCCAAAGT
>JAGKTI010000948.1:25941-44555 GCA_018397915.1 Birgus latro | reverse complement strand
ACATTGCAGACTGAATTTCTTCCGATCTGGTAAATAAAGTGTCAACTCTTTCTCTTATAAGCACATTTTGTATTCAGTATTGTTGATTTTTTTCCGATAAATTGCATTATTTACGCAATAAATTCTTAACACCCAAATTTCCCCAAATTGAGAGATTTTCCCCATTTCCCCATTCGGACCATCGATTCCCTAAATCTGGGGATATTTCCCCAAGGTTGGCAGCACTGTTTGTGTGCCCGCCACCAGGGGCCCAGGACTGCACCGATGATGTGTATTCACCACACCTGATGCCTGTGCCTTTTGAAATCAGCCAATAAATCCCGAAATTATAGTGCCGTGGTCAACTGCGTATCTAAAATATATGTAGAAAAATAGACTGTAGCAGAACTGAGATGTTTTCTCAAAGCAAGAGGATTACAGTCTTTAAAAATTCAGGTCGCTGCATTCGGCCCCGTAAGATTTCGGCCGTACAATTTTTACTATTATTAAGTGTATTATGTATAGAATCATGTCAGGATTTTCCAAATGAAAGATTATGACCATTGGAAACTGTATGATAAATTTTTCCAACAACTGAGATTCATAACACTTGACAAAAATGTGCTGAATGCAGAAACACAAACTTTCATTGCTTTTAGTAAACCCTGTGGAGAACTTTTCAGCGTAAATGTCGCTTAGAGCTTCAGTAAAATATCTAAGATGACAATAATACTGGTATAATGCATTATGCATGAGTAATAATCCTGATAGGATTTTTTTAAAAGGAAGGTACACCAACTGAGCGGGTAGTGACCCCACGCTATTAAGTGATCCGGCAAACACTGGCAACTTTCAGGAGTTTGCGGGGGCTCTAATTCACTTTAGTGGGGGTATGAGGGGTAGTTCGGGTGGGAGGGGCACAAAAGGCAATATCCAAAGGGGGAAACGGAGGTGAAGAGGTGGCTTGGGGAGGGGGGGTCCCCACACTGGGGGAGGGGGTTAGATTATGCCTCCCACCACCTGATCTCTTAGTTCCCATCGGCCAGGTCCCATATACATCATAAGAGAGGTGGTGCTACCTACCACCAGTTTTTGGTAGCCTCAGTCCCATTGACAACCATTGGACTTTATGTGACATTTTCCACAATTGTCATTCAGCAGCCATAGGTCTTTAGGGGTTAATGTCAGGACCAACTTGCCTAGTCCCCGGGGTTCTACGCTTCTCCTGGGATGATGATGATGATGATGATGATTGTTATTATTATTTTACATTCTTTTTTGCTACCAGGTGTCCAGTGAGATGCAGAATAAATGTGTACAGTATTAAACTTCCATTGCTACATATAAAACTGGTGTGCCAGATACCCCCAATTACATATTAGTTGTATGTGAAAAGTTGTAACTTTAAAATAATCATAATTTTGCTCCTGTAAAGAGGACTGTCTGTTCTGCATGTGATTTTTAAAATTTTAAGAGGACTTTTGATATTAACTCTGCTTCAAAAATATTGCCGTGCTGTACATCCTGCAGAATCACTTCTTCAGATAATGTCTGATATGAAGTATTTGCTCATAAAGATTGGGTATATATTGTATCAGGCTGTTAAGAATTGGCCATTGGAATACTGTATTATGTCTTGCATAGTAATGTAATGCCCTTCATATCTAACACTTTGACTGGGGTGCAGTATCCACTCCGCACTATTATATATTCACATTGTAGTGCAGTATATTACAAAGTCATTGGTTTTCAGTAGCTGTAGAATGTACATGAAATATCTATTACAGAGATAGCCCGATTATCCGGGCTATATGGTGTGAAGGGGTGACTGAATAGTCCGAAATCACGATTAATCCAGTGGAAACAAAAAACAAGTACAGTACTGTTAGACTGATTTATTTACCAGTAAATGTACACTTAACATAGCAGAAAGACCTTACCAAATCTTTCCATATGCATCCTGCTTGTTTCTGTATTTTTTTAGTTTCAGTTTGGTAAATTTCTTTATCTTGCTGAAAAATTTCCTCCCTGTTATTATCGTCACGTTCCTGAAGCTGTCCAGTCGCGTTCGTGAGCCCCTCCATTATCTGATGTAATAGAGCCAAAGGCATGTCTGGAAATTGGTTCTGTCCAGATATTGGCCCTGAATCTCCCTCACCGGTACTTTCAGACCCCAGTCAAACCTTAATAAGAAAATCACCTACCTACCTCCCTACCGGACATGCATAGCACTTGTTTAAGACCCTGTTCACATAAATAATGGACACAAAGCATGAGTTAATGGAAATTTAACCAGAAAATGATGAGTCAGAGGTGAGTATGGCAAAGATGTTCACCAGCTGACAGCATAGTGAACGTAGGGAACAGACATGAAAATCACTATGAAAATCACCTTTTTCACAGTCTGTGCACTCAATTATGGGACACAAAGCATGAAATAAATAAAATGTAACCAGAAAAATGATGATTTTGAGGTGAGTATGGCAAAGTGGTTCACCAATTGATAGCATAGTGAACGTAGGTAACACATGAAAATCACCATGAAAATCACCTTTTTCACAGCCTATGCACTCAATTATGGGACACAAAGCATGAAATAAATAAAATGTAACCAGAGAATGAGGATTTAGAAGTCTATCTATCTATCTGTCTATTGCCAGACGCCTCAATCCCGTACGGGGTGGCCACAAACAAATCGCCTCCATGTCACTCTGTCCCCTGCCATTTCACTACCACGCTCCCAACTCACACCCCCCTCTCTCATATACCTCTCCACTCCATCCCTCCATCTCATCCTCGGCCTCCCCCTCCCTCTCGCCCCCTCCACCTCACTCACATACACTCTCCTCGTCAATCTTTCACTCTCCATCCTCTCCACNCTATCTATCTATCGCCAGACGCCTCAATCCCGCACGGGGTGGCCACAAACAAATCGCCTCCATGTCACTCTGTCCCCTGCCATTTCACTACCACGCTCCCAACTCACACCCCCCTCTCTCATATACCTCTCCACTCCATCCCTCCATCTCATCCTCGGCCTCCCCCTCCCTCTTGCCTCCTCCACCTCACTCACATACACTTTCCTCGTCAGTCTTTCACTCTCCATCCTTTCCACATGCCCAAACCACCTTAACATGTTTCTCCTAATGCTTCCCATCACGTCCTCAACCACATCACAATGCTCCTTCACTTCCTCATTTGTTAGTCTGTCTCTCCATGTGACTCCACATGCTCCTCGCAAATAACTCATTTCCACTGCTCTCACTCTTGACTTCTGTCCTTCCATCAGGGTCCAAGCTTCACTTCCATATGTTAGAGTTGGTATCACAATACAGGACTGTCATGTAACAACTTTTTCACTTCCATGCGCACCTCCCTGTTTCTTATCACTGCTTTCAACGAACCAGCAACCTTCCTTCCCCGCTGCACCCTTTCGAGCACTTCACCCTCCAGACTTCCATCCTTACTCATCACACTGCCCAAGTACATAAATTCACTCACATTCTCCATATCCTTCCCATCCAATCTCACTGGCACCTTGCCAAAAACCTTTCTAACAACTTTAGCTCATCATCCTTCCCTCCTCTTTTCTACTCTGATGGCTCTGTAGCTGTTTCTCCTACTGATAAAGCAGATCTCTTCGCTCAGACTTTCTCCTCCAATTCCACCTTAGATGATTCCGGTGCTGTTCCTCCATCACTTCCCCCCTCTGACTTCCTTATGGCTGACATTAAAATTTTTTCAGCTGATGTATTTACAGCCATCACTGGTCTCAATACTAACAAGGCATATGGGCCTGATGGGGTCCCTCCTGTTATCCTCAAGAGCTGTGCTTTTGTGCTTACACTCTGCCTAGGTAAACTCTTTCACCTTTGTCTATCAACTAGTACCGTTCCTTCTTGCTGGAAGTTTGCTCTCATTCAGCCAGTCCCAAAGAAGGGTGACCATTCCCAACCCTCTAACTATCGTCCAATTGCTTTAACATCCTGTGTCTCAAAAGTTTTTGAATCAGTTCTTAACAGAAAAATTTTAAAGCATCTTTCCTATCACAACCTTCTTTCTGATCGTCAGTATGGGTTCCGTCAGGGATGCTCCACTGGCGATCTTCTCACCTACCTTTCGGACTCCTGGTCATCCTCCTTTCGGGACTTTGCCGAAAGCTTTGCCATTGCACTTGACATCTCAAAGGCTTTGATCGAGTCTGGCATAAATCTTTAATTTCTAAACTGCCCTCTTACGGTTTCTATCCTTCTATCTGTGCCTTCATCTCTAGCTTCCTTTCTGGTCGTTCTATAGCCGCTGTTGTAGACGGCCATCGTTCCTCTCCTAGACCTATCAACAGTGGTGTTCCTCAGGGTTCTGTCCTATCACCAACTCTCTTCCTTTTATTCATCAATGACCTTCTAAGCTGTACCTCTAACCCTATCCACTCGTACACTGATGATTCCACCCTTCACCTTTCCATTCGGTTCCCGCAAGGTCCGTTTCAGCAGTTACTTCAGCAAACAAGGGATGAGGCTATGGCACACCTAATGTCTGACTTGGCTCGTATCTTTGACTGGGGTATAAATAATCTTGTTTTTAATGCATCAAAGACTCAATTCTTACACCTATCAACCCGCCAGAATCTTCCACAGGAGTACCCATTGATGTTTAATAATGTACAGCTCGCTCCTGCATCATCCTTAAACATGCTTGGGGTTTCATTCACTAGGGATTTATCTTGGAAAGAACATATTACATCTCTTGTGAAATCTGCTTCCAAGAGATTAGGTGTGCTAAGTCAACTCCGAACCTTCTTTATCCCTGCACAGTTGTTGACTTTGTACACGGGTTTTATTCGCCCCTGTTTAGAGTACAACTCTCGTGTGGGGAGGCTCCCCACATGGAACCCTTCTCACTAGGGTGGAGTCAAAGGCTTTTCGTCTCATTAACTCTCCTCCTCTTACTGGCTTCCTTCAACCCCTGTCTCTTCGCCGCACTGTTGCATCTTTATCTCTTTTCTATCGCTACTTCAATGGCTACTGTTCCTCTGAACTGTCTGCTTGCATCCCTCCACCTCTACGACGGGCACGTAGCACCCGTCTAGCAGCAGCCTCTCATCCCTTTTCTGTCCAACTCTCTGATGCAAGAGTTAACCGTTATTCCCAGTCCTTCATTTATGCAACCGGTCAACTCTGGAACTGTCTTCCCCTGGCTGTATTTCCTACTTCCTGTGATCTCCAGTCCTTCAAACGCAGTGTGTCCAGGCATCTCGAAATGAGAAATGAATGGTTCTTGAATTTGGCTCTCTTTTTGTATTGTTTTTGTTGCTTTTGTTTGTTCTTGAAGGAACAGTTTGCGGACCCATGGCCAATGGTTCTTTCTTCCTTGCTTTAAAAACACACACACACACACACAAACACACACACACACACACACACACACACACGTCCGTGGTGGTTGTTACGAATATTACCCCCACCTCTATGGCTCTGACAGTGGTGAAAATGCACTTGAAGCATGTACAGTAATCCAGTGTTGGGCTGCACTTAATCCTTAGCACTGTGAATTGTGATTGTTTAACCCCTTAACCGCGGGTCGTCACCTCCGTGACGCTCTGGCGCAATGGATCATACCGTGGGGCGTTACTTTTGTGATTCTGTTTTTTTTTTTAAATTCGCCCGGGCTTTCAAGTGGTGTCTTGTATCATCTATCAGCACTGCTAATGTCCACCAATAGTCTGACATGCTAAAGTCATCAGTACTCCCATCTGTTGTTAATTTAGCTATTTTCCCCTGTTCCGTACTCCCCTCCCCTCCTCCCCTCCATTACCCTGTTCGCTCGCTCGCCCAAATGCGTTCGCCCAGACGCGCATCGTTACGTTTATTTGCCCGTGATTTTCCCACTGATTTCATCCATTGAAATGAGCCCTATGCCCTATTTTTTCATACAAAAAAATATATACAGTATACCTGTATATAAAAAAAGAGTGCCAGATAGCTGGAATTAGCTAATTATCACCTGGCAACACCCCACAAGCATTCGCTCGCTAAGTTCCCCTGCTTTTCCTCCCGTGAAATAAGCCGTATGATCAATTTTCGTAATATATATATTAGAAAGGAAGGGAGAAGCCTGAGTGATATTTACAATCACCTGGAACTACCTAATATATTATATATTGTCTTGATTTCCTCCCATCGATTTTTATTAGTCTAGCTATTTTTCCCTGGTGTCTCCTCCCCTCCATTACCCTCGCCTCCCATTTCCCAGACACGCCGCGATACGCATATCTGCCCCAGATTTTTCCACTGATTTCATCCATTGAAAAGAGCCCTACGCCCTATTCGTTTACAAAATAATATATAAAAAAAGGAAATAAGATAAATTATAGTACCAGACACCTGGAATTAGCTAATTATCACCAGACAACACCCCAGTTACACTCGTTCGCTAATTTCCCCTACTTTTTCCCCTGCTTTTTCTCCTGTGAAATAAGCCGTATGACCTATTCTCGGAATATAAATATTTATATCAGAAAGGAAGGGAGAAGCCTGAATGATATTTACAATCACCTGGAACTACCTAATTTATTATACATTGTTTAGATTTCATGTGGAGAGGATGGAGAGTGTATGTGAGTGAGGTGGAGGGGGCGAGAGGGAGGGGGAGGCCGAGGATGAGATGGAGGGATGGAGTGGAGAGGTATATGAGAGAGGGGTGTGTGAGTTGGGAGCGTGGTAGTGAAATGGCAGGGGACAGAGTGACATGGAAGTGATTTGTTTGTGGCCACCCCGTGCGGGATTGAGGCGTCTGGCAATAGATAGATAGATAGATAGTCTAGATTTCCTCCCATCGATTTTTTTTTAGTCCAGGGAGGTGAGCATGGAAGTGAAAAAGTTGTTACATGACAGTATTGTGATACCAACTCTAACATATGGAAGTGAAGCTTGGACCCTGTTGGAAAGACAGAAGTCAAGAGTGAGAGCAGTGGAAATGAGTTATTTGAGAGGAGCATGTGGAGTCACATAGAGAGACAGACTAACAAATGAGGAAGTGAAGGAGCGTAGTGGTGTGGCTGTGGATGTGATGGGAAGCGTTAGGAGAAGCACATTAAGGTGGTTTGGGCATGTGGAGAGGATGGAGAGTGAATGACTGACGAGGAGAGTGTATGTGAGAGAGGTGGAGGGGCCGAGAGGGAGGGGGAGGCCGAGGGTGAGATGGAGGGATGGAGTGGAGAGGTATATGAGAGAGGGGGGTGTGAGTTGGGAGCGGGGTAGTGAAATGGCGGGGGACAGAGCAACATGGAGGCGATTTGTTTGTGGCCACCCTGTGCGGGATTGAGGCGTCTGGCAATAGATAGATAGATAGATAGTCTTCTCCCCTCCCTACTCCCTTCCATTACCCTCGCCTCCCGGCTACCCAGACACGCCGCGATACGCATATCTGCCCTGGATGTTTCCACTGATTTCATCCATTGAAGTAAGGCCTATGCCCTATCCTTTTACAAAAATATATATATATAAAAAATAAGATAATTAATAGTGCCATATTTACAATTACCTGGAACTACCTTATTTATTATGTATTGTCTAGATTTCCTCCCATCGAGTGTTGCCAACTTAGCTATTTTCCACCCTCCCTTCCTCCCCTCCGTACCTCCCCTCCTTTACCCTCGCCTCGCTTCTGCCCACGACACTCAATCTGCCCCGTTTTTTTTCCACTGATTTCATCCATTGAAAAGAGCTCAATGCCCTTTTCTTTTACCAAATAATATGTATATAAAAAAAATGAGATAAATGGTAGTGCCAGACACCTGGAATTAGCTAATTATCACCTGGCAACACCCCACGTCCACTCCCTCGCTAATTTACCCTGCTTTTTCTCCCGTGAAATATGCCATGTGACCTATTCTCGTAATATGTATTTATATCAGAAAAGAAGGGAGAAGCCAGGGTGATATTTACATTGAACTGGAAGTACCTAATTTTTTAAGTATTGTCTAGAATTCCAACCAGTTATTTCAGAGCATATGAATTAGCAATTGTCATCTGACTGACATTGTCAACTCTTCCCTGCCCGATACGCCACGCATGACGCACTCAGTTACTTTCTGTCCTCCGAGCAGCGAGAATGTTACAATCATGCCCATCCATTTCCGCCATTTCTGCGCCCACTGAAAAGGGTCCTGTGACCTCTACCCCTACAAAACCTCGTGTGAAAAGGGGTAAAGGACTAAGTGATTCTGCAGTGGAATGCGAATTGGCAGAATTATCCACGATCGTGATGGACAGTGATTTTGAAATGTCGGGTGAGGAGTCAGGTGATAAGCCGGAGGAAATCGTGCCACCAGCTCCTAGTACGAGTGCTCCACCCTCCCAAGTTCCTCCCAGCTCCGAGGGAAAGGAGCCATTAGTACAAGAAGGGAAGGAATTTGGGAAGGTAGTGAAGAGGAGGCGGGTTAGCACAATGGCCCCACATGACCCAGCCCGCCGTGAGTCCAGAGGTGAATCACCCCGCTCTCCCAGCCCAACCTCCCTCATATCGTCGACGTCTTCAGCTGAAATTTCTCCTGAGTCGTCGTCATCGGAGTCGACACCAGTACCTACAGTGAAAGCAGGCCCTAGGGCACGAGGTAAATCCCTAACTTGTAGAAGTAGAGTAGCATCTAGAATTAGGGCTGCTAGTGCTACTCGGCAACCAAGGGCTACTCGGCCTGACCTTGAAACAGGCCAGTCCGCCTCACAGCCACCTGTACCTTCTTGCACCCGGAGTCAGCATTCTTTGCCACGAGAGGAAACCCTGGACGCCTTCATGTGGACGGATGGGTCTGATTTTGTCCCTGAAGAACTGCACTTCAATGAGAGTTCCTCAGGGATACAGCCTGCCTTCACCCTAGACGATGATGCTGAGTGTGTAGACTACCAGTTGGCCTTCCTGGATGACGAAATCATGCAGCACATTTGTGATGAAACCAACAGGTATGAGTCACAATGTGCTGCAAGTGGTACTGGTGCAGGGAAAATGAAAGATTGGATTGTGCTTGGGGTGCAGGAACTTTTTGTGTTTTTTGCCCTCATGCTTCTCATGCCCCTTCAAGGAAGCATGAGTTGGAGGACTACTGGTCCATGGACCTCCTACTACCATCACCCACCTTCAGTAAGTACATGGCCAGAGATTGCTTCATGAACATCATGGGGAACCTGCACTTTGCCAACAGCGATGTACCTTCCCAGACTGACCCATTCTGGAAGATCCGGGAGATTCTGACCAGAATGAAGGATAAATTTATGTCATTCTTCCACTCATTTCAGAAGGTTGTCATTGATGAATCCTTGGTTCTGTTCAGAGGACGTCTGAGGTTTGTTCAGTACATTCTAAGCAAACGTCATCGCTTTGGAATCAAGTTCTTTGTACTGTGCGACAGTGAGATGGGGTACATCCTTGCCTTCGTCATCTATTCAGCCAGCACTGTCGATTTTGATAAAACACACCCCCTTGGCTTCTCAGGCTGTGTAGTGAAAGTTCTGCTTGAAAAGTATTTTAGTGGGAATCATGTGTGTATACAACTATTATACAGGACCGAAACTTGCTAAATACCTTTCGGAGCACGGCATCGGCTCCTGCGGTAGGTACTGTGAAGAGCAATCGTGCCAACTTCCCCAAATTCCCCGAGGCAGGAAGTTCCCAGCGAGGAGACTTGCACCTACGCAAGTCTGAGAAGATGCTGGCAATACGGTGGCATGACAAGAGGATCTTGCACATGCTCACCACTGTACATAAGGAGGAAATGAAAGACAGTGGGAAGGTCGACCGTGAAAAAACCTAATGTTGTGATTGACTACAATATCAACATGCGGTTGGTGGACAAGTCTGACATGATGATTGGAGAGATCGACTGCCTCAGGAAGAATACTAAGTGGTACAGGAAAGTGTTTCTGCATCTCCTTGACATGACGATGCTGAACGCCTTCATCCTGTACAAATGAAGGTAAAGCCACCCAAGTCCTTCTCCCTGATGTTGTTCGCCAGGACTTGTGTCCAGCAGCTGCTTGAGAGATATGGTAGGGTGACAGCAGCAGCTCCAAGGTGCCATTCTGTGAGACTTCCTGACAGACTGGAGCAGAGGGTTTACCTGGAGCGGCACAGATTGGTACAAATGCCTGCCACAGAGAAGAGGAAGGTTGCCATCTGCAGGTGTCAGGTGTGTGCGCATACCACCGGACGCCCACCTGCGGTTGAATGCACCTCTTGGCAGTGCGCTGAGTGCCAGGTTCCCCTCTGCGTACCCTGTTTCTTTGAGTACCACTGCCTGAAAAACTTCTAAAACAGTGTGAAGGGGAATGTAATAATGTGTGTAAATAATGTGTAAATAGTAAGTGAAAGCAATGGAGGTAAATATGATTGAACAGTGGAATATAGTTTTATAAGTTTTCAAGTGACAGTCCATGACATAGTGTAAATAATCTGTAATATAAGAATATAATTACAAATAGTTGGAGTAATGAAAGTGAAAGCTTTGCTCTCTACGTTGTTTGTACTGAACGAGAAAGTGAATGCCTGGAGTGAAAATAAACTACAATTACTGAAGTAAACTTATCGATAAATACTGTGGATATATATAAATGTAATAAAGTACTAGAAATAATAAAGTGTGAGTGTGTACATGAATAAGAAATCACAGAATACGAGCGGCGAACAAGTGAGTGGGAGGCTCGTACTTACTGAATGAGAAAGTGAATGCCTGGAGTGAAAATAAATTATAATTACTGAAGGAAACTTATCGATAAATACTGTAGATACATATAAGTGTTATAAAGTACTAGAAATAATAAAGTGTGAGTGTGTATATGAGTAAGAAATGACAATACGAGCGGCGAACAATCGCGAGCAAGCGAGTGGGAGGTTCGTAAGCGCTCGTGTTTTAGATTGCTTTCACTGCTTGTTTGTTGCTTTTTTGTTTTTTTGAGTATGTGTCGGGCTTGCAACCATCAAGTACTTGATGCCGACATGGATACCACTGCTCACGACGTCATCTCCACCCAATACTCACACGGCCCCTTCGAACAGAGGTTTTGGCCAAGTGGAAGTAGAGGAGGAGAGGAGGAAGGTGGAGAAAGGAGGAGTGAAGAAGAAGATGGATGTGGAGCAGGGGACGACAGGACAATGGACCGTCAGCGTCTGAAGTTCCTGAAAGCAGCGTATAGAACACTCCGACGTAAGCATGGAGCTGAGGTTATAGCACGTGCACAGCAGGAGTGGGAATGTGCCCAGGGAGCCAGGAGGCAGAGAAAGCTGGAGGGAATACAGAAGAAAAGGAAGATGAAACACAAGAATAAATGAAGTAAGTGAGGAATGGTGGGAGAAGAAGGATGACTAGGAGAAGGGCAAAAACACCCATATCGGGTGTGTAAACAAGCTCTTGAGGAACCGGGGTTTAGAGGTTAATGCACTGAGGGGCCTCGGGGGGGCTGTTATCAGTGCTCTAATGGTGTGCCAGTGAGTAAGACCAGAGGGTGTATATAGGGATGGGCTGAGGATGTACTGATGACTCAATATCTGTATGGAAGTGTATAAAATCTCTCTCATGGAGGGGCGAGAGCAGAGAGAGTTTGGCAGTCAGACAGAGTTGTCTCGTGTCCAGCTGGGACAGACTGGGGAGGACGCAGCCACGACCATGGGCATCGCGGTACTGGTGAGTAAGAAGTATGTGAAGAATAGTCTTGCGGGAAAGTAACGCAAGGTAAAGACGTGCCATTTAAGTAAAGCACCAGCAGTCACTACTCGGAAAACCAGCAGTAGTATTTGATGCGTATGTCCCAGGTCATGAGAGTGCTAATTAAGTAGTAAAGTTAATTTAGAGTAAGACTTGTAATATTTAAGTGAACACTTATCACTCACGAATGAGTTGTCTAGTCTAGTGACTGAGTATACGTAACTGTCGAGTTAGATACTCTTTTGTTATTAAATCATGATTAGTTGATTGAACTTCCCCGTGTGTCAAGTAATCTCTCAGGTTATTAAGCTCGTATTAAGCTGTGTTATTAGTATTAGGTGCTGTAAATAAGCTGTATAAAAGAAGCTGAAAAATAAAAATAAAAATTGTTCTTGAGTTTTATAACCTTAGTGTGGAACTGTTATTTTTGGGAAGTCCGGGAGGGAGTCTGGGGCAGAAAGGGGTATTTAATATCTTGTTGTCCTAACCTACGGGGTTGTAGGCCCCCTCTGGGCTTGTCTCCACACTCTCTGCTGTTACTGTTACACGCTACCAACTACTAATTAGTGGCAGCCGTTCACCGTGCTTGGCGAGACTGAGTATGAAGCAGACCACGGGTTACAAAGAGAGTGGAGGATACGACAGTGGTGGCAGCGGTGGGATGTTTAAGGCTTAATTAGATCTTTTCCACACTTAGGTTCTAAACTCGTTGTGTGGAAGTTAGTAGTGACTCTAGTTCAGACAACATCAGTAGCTAATTGAGCTCTGACGACGAAGATATTATTTTTGACTTAACTGAAACAATAATTGAAATGGCTGAAGCAACTTCGACTGGGGAAATCAATGCTCTTTCTGATTGACTCAGAGGCTCTCTCAGAGAATCAGAAAGATCCTGTGTCTAGATTAAATGGACTTAGTTATTTCATTGGCAGTAAACATACCACATTAGCTGAATACCCAGGATTGATTTTTGAACCAAGCGTTAGCACATGGATTCAAGAAGTAGAAAGTAAAACAACAGGAACCAAATGGACTGTGCAGGGCAAGTTTGATGTTGTAAGGGATTTTTCATTTGGTGGTCCTCACTGTATAATTAGGGGACTCATTTCTGACGCTAAAGGTGACTGGACTCAGTTTAAAAATGCTCTCTTAAAGCTATACTCACCTGAACAATCTATCCTACCTGCCCACTTAGCACTGAAGCATGCTTGTCGGAATCCGGGCGAGCAACTTACTGATTATTGGTTGCGGTTAGTAGATCTAGCGAAGCAGGTTGCGGGTATTAGGCCTAACTTCAAAGAGTACGCCTCATACACCGCCATTGCTACATTCATGGAAATGTTCCCAAGTCAGTACAGGGTTACGATCGAGGCTGACGAATATGATGATCCTGCTAAGCTCGTGAATAAAGCAGTCACGTGGGCGGAGCAGTGTAACTCTCTGCTAGCCGAGGACAGTATTGCAAAAGAGAAGAGACGCGAAGTGGTTGCTCATATGATGTTCGGTCCCTCTGAAGGCAAAAGTTTTATTAAGAAGGAGAAAGAAATTACTAGAAAGCCTTCCCCTGGACAAGAAAGTTATGGTAGATGTGGTGAGACAGGTCATCGAGCACGCCATTGTCGCGCCCCGAGACCGATCTTGCGAGGCCAGTATAACACTATGTCAGTGGAAGAAAGACAGAAGTACAGGCGTTACCGATGTGGGAAGACGGGGCACCTAGCCATACATTGGTTTGCTAAAGTGGACAACCCAGGTCAAAGACCGTGGTGTGATCACTGCAAGAGTAGGATTCATCGCACCGAACAGTGTTTGGCACATGCCAGCGAAAAAAAAAAAGCGATTAATTGCAGTGATGTACGGCACAGATCTGGTGGTAGTTATGGGAGCGTGTGGTGGAATGAGAGATTGTTCCATGCTCCTGGATACCGGAGCATGTCGGTCGCTCAGTAACCAAGGAACCTATGAGAATTTAGGTGAAAATAGGCCTGAGCTAAAACCTTATCAAGGACGGAGGCTAGTTTCCGCAAGTGGTAGGAGTGGTTAACCTACCTATAGGACTGGCGGGCCACACCTACGAGAGTGAATTAATAGTGGTAAGGAACTTACCACGTACCATTTCAGTGATCCTAGGTTCCGATTTTATTTTTGCTCGGAATATATGTATTGCACCAGATCCGTTGTGTGTAAAGATAGATGGGAAGATGGTAGAATTATAGGCAGGAGAGGAGAACCTTCGCGTAGACGGTGCTTCATCCTTGACTGTGGTTGAAACTAGCTTATCAGATGAATCAGATGAACAGGAGTATATCTCTGGATGTTGCATGACAAATGAGGCAATCGTGATTGAACCGTTCACGAGTGGTATAATCCCGTTAGAGACTGAAATTTCTGGGTGGACCTCTGGTTTATTCTCACCTATTCCTGGTAGTACTTTCGCCGCTATGCTGTGGTCAGGGATCGTACAAATGGTTCCGAGCGAGGCGGGAGGAAAGTCCAGAGTTTATGTTGCCTACATTAACGCCATCCTGGACCGGGTCAGTATATCTGGCAGGTACAGGGTAGGGACAATAGAGCCTTTCGAGGAGTTATGGTGGGACAATTAGGAGAATGAACAAGGACAAATAACTAGTGTAACACAGGGAGAAGAGAGATTAACTAAGCTCTTTCTAAAAGTAGATGAACTGTGTCCACCAAATAATAAAGAGAACGATGCTCTGAAACGTCTAGTGTGAAAGCATCCTCATGTGTTTGCCTTGCCTGATGAGCCCCTGAACATTACACCCTATTTCCTCCATCACATCTGTGCTACAGGGCCGGTTGTAAACCGTCGTCCGTATAAGATACCGGTTAAGTATCATGAGGCTCTTAGGCAAGAGCTGAGTTAAGGGAACAGAATATAATACGTCCCTCTAGGTCACCATACTGTTCACCCTTGGTCCCCGTGGCCAAGAAAGATGGTGGACTGCGGATCTGTCTCGATTTCCGTCATTTGAATAAGCAGATAATATCAGACCCCTTTCCATTGCTAAACATTGCACAGATTCTTTCTCAGTTAGGAGAAAATACTGTCTTCAGCAGTTTAGATTTGAGGCAGGGATATCATCAGATCCCTCTGGATGAAGCGTCATGACCGCTGACCACATTTTCCTCACCAGACGGTCATTGGGAATATAATAGCCTACCGTTTGGCTTAAAAGATGCCCCTGCTGCATTCCAAAGGATTGTTAACGAAGTCCTGATAGGACTGACAGGGCGTATCAGTCATACTTACCTGGATGACATAGCTGTCTATGGTAAGGATTTTGAATCACATGTAGAAAACCTTGATGAAGTCCTCTCTAGACTTAAGGGAGCCCAACTTACTCTTAAGTTAGAGAAGTGTAGTTTTTTCAGAGATGAAGTATCTTACCTAGGGCACGTAATTTCCACAGAAGGATTGCGGCCTCAACCGGATAAAGTCCGAGCCATAAAGGAAATCACAGTCCCTAAAACGCTAAAAGCGCTTTAATCATTCCTAGGATTGGTTAATTACTACCGTAGATTTATAAGTAATTATGCTAAGATTGCTTTGCCTCTTACAAAGTTGACTCGTGGAAAGAAGGAAATAAAAAACAGTAAGCAAAAAATCGAGTGGAACGATGAGGCGGACCAGGCTTTTAAGAGTCTTAAGGGTAAGTTTACTGATGACATCGTACTCAAATTCCCCTCTTTTGATAAACCATTCTATTTGATGACAGATGCGAGTGGTACAGCAATAGGTGGTGTACTACAACAGAAGGATGAGGACAAACACCTTAGACCGCTTACATATTTTAGCAGAGCACTAAATAAGGCGAGCTTAATTATGCTGCTATTGAACAGGAAGCCTTGAGTATTGTATATGGATTACGGATGAATAGGCCTCTTATCTTGGGATATAAAGTGATTGTGCAGACGGATCACCGACCCCTCACATGGCTTTTCAGTGTAAAGGAGCCTTCAGGCAGGATAGCTAGGTGGCAGATACAGGTTGCCGAATACGATTTAGAGGTGCCCTACCTGCCAGGACACCAGAACCGAGTGGCTGATGCCTTGTCACGTCTTCGCCGAGAACAAGACGATGATGCAGAACTTATAGCTGTTACGAGGGGCATGACCGACATGGATACTGTTAGCTGGAATCTTGACGAATTGCGAAAGCAGCAAGATGTGCATCCAGTTTGGGGATCATTGTAGCGGTATCTTCACGGAGAAGTCCCTCAGGCCCCCAAACTGGCTGCCTCAGTAGAACAGTTCTCTCTCTGCCAGGATGGTCTGTTATATAAGACCGAGTCTCGTGTGTACGAGAGAAATGATGTATTGCAGGTGGTTGTACCTGAACAAAGTGTGCCAGCAGCATTACACTTGGCCCATCATCTGCCACTGTCAGGACATGGTGGGGCCAAGGTGACTATTGCGTGCACCAAAAGATTTGCATACTGGCCAACCATGGTCAAGGATATTACTGATTTGTGTAGCATTGCACACAGTGTATTACTTCTAAGAGGTCGGGGGACACCCTGGCTCCACTTATGAGGTACCCAGATGTTCCGGCTCCATGGTATCGGGTCCATATGGATATTATAGACCCGTTAAATATGTCTGAAGCAGGACATAAGTACGTTCTTACAGTAGTGGATACACTAACCAGATTCCTTGTTGCTGAGCCACTGAAAACAAAGGCAGCGGAGGAGGTAGCTCGCGTGTTTGTGGAGCGAGTTGTGTGCGTTCACGGAACTCCGCAGCAGTTGATCACTGATCAGGGAACGGAATTCGTGAATGCTACTTTACGCAGCATTGCAGACATGTTGAAACTAAAGCACATCACTACGACACTGTATCACCCTTCTGCGAATGGACTAGTAGAACGCGTGAATGGAACTGTCATTCAGATCCTGCGTACGATGATCGAAAGTAATGCAAACCATTGGCACAGGATGATACATTTAGCATGCATGGCTTACAATTCAGGATACAATAGGTCGATCAGGGACTCGCCCTATTTTCTGTTATATCTAAGGGACCCTCAGGTGCCCTATCAGACAATAAATAAAATTCAACCTCATTACAATGTGGATGATACAAGATACATGTTAGCAGCCATGGCAACCAAAGTATTTCAAAGGTGTCAGTTGTACTTGGACCGGGCTAGTACCGAAAACGAGAGATACAGGGCTAAAAAGGCCATAGTGAAACCAATTAAAGTAGGAGACAGAGTGTATGTACGCACGATTCCTAAACGGGGAGTTGCTAGGAAGTTACGTGGGACCATACAGGGTCACAGAGCATATTAGTGATGTAATTAAAGTGCGGCATGTGAAGGATGGAGCGATCTCCACCCTTCACGTAGATCGCGTGTGAGTAATTCCTGAATCTTGCCTCACCAGTAAAGATAATAAGAATGTACAGTCGTCAGCAGAAGTTCGCTGCAAGGCTACTCGTATGGAGTGCGTCTGTTGATCTGGCAATAGTGTACAGTCAATAGTTGCCACATATGCATTTAAAAGCCGTGTATGACTTTTTTTTTTTATTATCAGTAAAGTCGGCTAGAAAATAGTTTCGTATACAAATTATGTCCATAACATAAGAAAATGTAGAAGCCGTCAGAACATATTATAAAATGACGTATGAGAATAATACTTTGATGTTTCAGAATAATCTAACTGCAACCTCCTTCCCCTTCTCTAACCTTCCCCCCTCTTGGTGTCCCTCCCACCCCCCAACTCTCTCTCTCCCTCCCTCTTACTCCCCCCTGTCTCTCTGCCTCCCTCCCCCATTCCTTGTCTCACTCTTTCTCTCCACTGCTTTCTTTACCCGTCACTCTGCCTGCATTCTTTTATTTTATTCATGGCAATAATCCAGTATATCCACCACTCTGGACTGAATATTCTTGTAGTCTTTCTTCTATATTCCTTAAGCCATAATTTATGGTATGATGTCACTCATGATATCCTACTCCTTTCTCCAAACTTGATGCAGCGATCTGAGTCAATATTTGTTCCATTCATGCTTCCTGAGTCGGTGAACACTATCATAACCCCATACAGAGGTGTAGTTATAATGGATGCTACGTACTGAATCAGAATACCATTAAACCTCACACAGTCACAAGCTCCAAGATCATGGCTCAAATCAACGACAAGATAGCCCACCAAGGACGGATAATTAGAATGAAGGAAGCAGGACACTCCACTGCTGAAATATCTCACGAACTAGATGTGTCTCATACAACTGTTGACAAGTGGTGGAGAAGGTGGAGAGCAGAGGAAAATTGAGAGATCGTCCAAGGTCTGGGCCGCCTAGGAGGACTACCTCAAAATCATAGAGGAAGCATCAAGAACTCCGGTTACCAGTGCTGTTGCTATCAGAGACACTCTCCACTTGCAAGTATCGAGTGATACAGTGTGTCATTGACTGAAGGAGAGGGGGTTGCATCACAGAATTCCTGCAGAGAAAGAGAAACTGACTGAGAGACACCGCAGTCTTCGCCTCAGATTTGCAGAGACGTATGTGAACAAGAACCTAGATTTCTGGGGCACAATTATTATTTTCTCGGCCGAAAAAACATTTTCTTCCACAACACATGGTCATATCCACTGTTATCGACGAATTGGCACCAGATACTCTCGTGAGAACATTTGCGAAGTCGCCAGAAGTGGCCATGTGACATGCAATGTGTGGGGATGGGTCCACTTATACGGCGTTGGGGAACTTGCAGAAATCGAAGGGCGGTTTAACGCTGAAATATATCTCGAACTGCTGGAGGAGGTGATGGTCCCCACTGTTCAAGCTATGGCTCTTCCCTACCCAGAGCGGATTCTGTTTGTGCAGCTGCCATAAATAAGCTTATTTGATTGTTCTTTAAATTATATAAATCTCTAGAATGTAATAAGCCATAATGAAAATATGATTTACATTAGAC
>JAGKTI010000948.1:0-16311 GCA_018397915.1 Birgus latro | reverse complement strand
AAAAAAAAAACCTTGGTGAAAGTGTTGGTGAGAAGTGCTGGTGATTCTCAAGTGGAAAGGTGTGTCAGGTGCAACGTCTTCCTGTCAGAGTCTGAGATGATAGAGTGGGTTATTACATCAGGACGGCCGCTTTTTGTTCGTAAGTACCCTAACTTCATGCCTAACGTGTTTTCATCATGCTGTACATGTGTTAAAAAATTACCGAAAATGTTAATCATAATTTCCTGCTTGCTATTTAATTTTTCCATGCATGGTTCTTAAGCAAAACAGCTAGAAAAAAGGTTGAAGCAGTGAATTTCATGTCCGGTCGTAACCTAACCTAACCTAACCTATGGTTACCATAAAGATTTTCATGCCTAACATGTTATCATCATGCTGTACATGTGTTAAAAAATTACCGAAAATGTTAATCATTATTTCCTGCTTGCTATTTAATTTTTCCATGCATGGTTCTTAAGCAAAACAGCTATAAAAAAGGTTGAAGCAGTGAATTTCATATCCGGTCCTAACCTAACCTAACCTAACCTAACCTATGGTTACCATAAAGAGTTTCATGTCTAACGTGTTATCATCATGCTGTACATGTGTTAAAAAATTACCGAAAATGTTAATCATAATTTCCTGCTTACTGTTTAATTTTTCCATGCATGGTTCTTAAGTAAAACAGCTAGAAAAAAGGTTGATGCAGTTAATTTCATGTCCGGTCCTAACCTAACCTAACCTATGGTTACCATAAAGATTTTCATGCCTAACCTGTTTTCATGTTGCTGTTAATGTGTTAAGAAGTTACCCTAAATGTTAATCATAATTTCCTGCCTTCAATTTAATTTATCCTTGCATGGTTCTTAAGTAAAACAGCTAGAAAAAAGGTTGAAGCAGTTCATTTCATGTCCGGTCCTAACCTAACCTAACCTATGGTACCATAAAGATTTTCATGCCTAACCTGTTTTCATCATGCTGTACATGTGTTAAAAAATTACCCTAAATGTTAATCATAATTTCCTGCTAGCTATTTAATTTTTCCATGCATGGTTCTTAAGTAAAACAGCTAGAAAAAAGGTTGAAGCAGTGAATTTGATGTCCTGTCATAACCTAACCTAACCTAACCAAATGTAACCTAACTTAACCTAACCTAACCATTTTTCTTGTAGCAATTAACATCATTTACTGTATTTGATGCTTTGTATCCAATAATTTAGTGCATAAAATGTGAGAAAAGATGATTTCCATGTCTGATACTTACTTATACAATGCTGGCAAGTTCTGAGCTCCTATGACTCACTCACCCCTAAATCATCATTTTTTGGTTAAAATTCAATAAATTCATACTATGTATGCATTATTTATGTGAAAAGGGACCTAAATAAGTGCTATATATGTCCACTAGGGAGGTAGGAAAGTAGTTTTCTGATTTAGGTTAGGTTAGGTTAGGTTAGGGTCATGAAAAACCAGTGCTGGAGCTTCAGGACCAATATCCGGACAAAACCAATATCCGGACATGCCTTTGGCTCTATTACGTCGGATATTGGAGGGATTACTGTATGTATATATATATATATACATACAGTAAGACCTCACTATAACAGACTAATTGGGGCCCAAGCCATTCCGAAAAATGCGAAATTCTGATAAATGTGACATCCGGACTTACCCCTGCTAATCCGGACTTTTTCCAATATATCAGACATTAGTCCGGATTGCATCAGCGGTTTTCACCACCATTGCACTATTGTACTGTGTTATACCTTCACTACATTAATCAAATGGTATAATAATACTGTACTGTGCACTGAAAAACATGTCTTTTACTTGTCTTATTGTGGTGAACATTGCTGAAGTGGTCAGGCAGTCCGGACCGCTTCTGGCTTTATCGGACTTTTTCCGATATATAGGAGTTTAGTCCGGTGGCTCCTCGAGTCCGATAAAAGCGAATTCCGGTCTATTGAAGTCTGTTATATCGAGGTTTTACTGTATATATATATTGCAGTCATATCTGAAAAATAATTACCCCATACCACAACCAGATTCACATCAAGTACCTGAGAATACTTTCCCAAGGAACTGGGAAAGTAGTTCGAAAAATGGACAAGTTTGTTTGTTAGGCATAATCCGACAGTCACCATCGACTGGCAAAAATCACTTAAAGCCTACTCCAGTAAGTATTACAGCACAAGGAAACCTGCATCTTTCAGTTTAGCACGATTGTTGGGAGCGACAAGTGTTGGAAAAATAACAGATAAATGAAAAGAGGAAGATGGAGACAGGGTAGGACTGAATGGGACGAGAAGAGAAAGAGAGAAAGGAATTCTAATAAGTTATTGATGGTGTGTGGGTTTATAGCGAGCCAAATGGGTCTAGTGCTGTAAGAATACCAGTGCGGCAGAGAGGTCAATTGGTGATGAAGACGGTTAAAAGGTCAAGAAAGAAATGCGGTGCAATAAACACGGTACTGCTGTGTATGAATAAATGGTAGAGAGGGCAGGGAGACAAATAATTATAAAGCGGAATAGCCTTATTATTTCACTTCTGCCATATTGAATTCATTAGTGGCTAGGCAACTAAATCCACACGGCAGAGAGAGAGAGAGAGTAGGGGGTAAGAGGGAGGGGGAGAGTTGGAGGGTGGGAGGGACACCTGTAGGGAGGAAGGTTAGAGAAGGGGAAGGAGGTTGCAGTTAGATTATTCTGAAACATCAAAGTATTATTCTTGCACATTATTTTATGAGATGTTCTTACGGCTTCTACATTTTCTTATGTTTTGGACATAATTTGTATACGAAATTGTTTTTACTGCTAATAAAAATACTCCATAAAAAAAAAGTCATAAACAGCATTTAAATGCATATGTGGCAACTATTCACTATACACTATTGCCAGACCAACTGGCTCACACCATACGAGTAGCCTTGCAGCGAACTTCTGCTGACTACTGTACGTTGGGCGTACCCAGTACATGAGTCAGATGATGGTGATGGTGAGGATGGCCTTAGTGATTTTACAGCCATTCCGGTATCTAGCCACGGTGCAAGGAAATCATCCAGTGTGTCAACAAATCAAACCTCTACGAGTAGTACCAACCCAGTTCAGCAGAGTGGGGACGAAAGTGAATGTAAAAGTAGAATCGGAGGTGAGAGCGAGGGAAGAAGCGACATAGAAAACAGAGCGAACAGTTGCGAGGCGAGTGGTGGTGGGGAGTCCCCGAGTAAAGCGGTCGGCCCGGAGCCAGAGTATTCCTCCCCAGCTAGCCGCCTCAGCCCTGCGTCAGCTCCTAGGTACAGTTTAAGGTCACACACAACAGTAGAAGATTTACCTATAGTTATGGACAGGCCAATAGAACACACTGACAGGAACAAGTAGGGAGTAAATTATACTAGTCATGTATTTTATTTTGTTCCAGGTTATGCTGCTTGCAGTCGTAGTGTCAGGAAAGGTTAGGCACATTGACCCCCACATTGAAAAACCTGCTCCAACAGGCCTCATCTATTCTCCGGTCTCCAAACTCATTTCTACAGGAAATCACTATGTGGCCCCTGTCTTGTTAATACAGGATGAATTGTACCAACCTCTTATTGTGGCACGAGATCTGGTTGAGTCTGTCCAGTGGAATATAGATCACATGGACAACTCATCCACCCTTGTGTCGACATTAAGAGAGACTTTGCTTTCATTTCAACGTGAGTTTGACATTAGATTTAATGACTTAAAAAATTCTATAAACTACTTGTTGTCGGATAAACCACTGTCTGGACGTCGAACTAGAGGCGCAATTGACCTAGTTGGTGATATTGCTAATGCTTTATTTGGAACTGCTACCCAGGGTCAGGTAGACAAAATTCACGCTAGACTGGGTCAGATTGAAGAGATGTCCGAGAAAGAGCGTCGAGTGTTAAATGTTCACTCTCAGGTATTAAATACTACCATAAGATACATGTCACACATGCATGCTGCAATATCAAGTTGCAGCGGGCAGCTAATATTTCAAGTGCAATAATTAGGCTCTTCTCCATAAAAACCTTGCAGTTGGAAGGCGAAGCTCGTGTCTTTGAAGCTTTTCTTAATCTTCAGTTAGCTTTGTTGGATATCATTGCCGATCATGTGAGGATTAAGTTAGGCCTGCAAAATATGATGCAAGCTCGTCTGAGTGCGGACATCATACCAAATATGTTATTGCTGGAACTTTTAAATAATATTTCTTTAATGAGACCTGGACTGCTCTTCCCCACTCGTCCCGAATACCTTTCATTATATAGGGATCTTGTAAAAGTAGTACCTCGTAAGACTTCCTCTTCAGTATGCTTCTACTTATTAATACCTGTTCAGGGTGACCCGGCAGACACCTTTGATGTCTTCCGGATCACTTCCTTGCCTTATAAAGTCCCTGACACAGATGTTTATGTGCAAACTGTCCCCTCTGCCAAATTCATTGCACTGAGTGAAAATCGACTACATTATATGCTTATGGACGATTTCACTCAGTGCCGCACTCATCAGAAGTTGCTGGTATTCGAACCGCAGAGTCCAGTGTTGAGGTCAAGTACTAGCACGTGTGAAAGTGCCACATTCCTCAACAAGGACTTTGCACCTCGGCTTTGCAGGAAAAGAATTGTAAAGGACTTTGTTCCTGTGTTTATTACGGATAATGATAAGTGGTGTTTTTCTGCTAATAAGCCTATGCAGTTCACTCTTAATTGTGCTATTAATGATATAAGTAAGACAATTCAGATTGTTAAAGGTATAGGACATTTGATCCTGGGTGACGGTTGCAGTGCTCATAGTGAAACACTCACACTGCCAGCTTATGCCACCCTCACCAAGGATACAAAACTGTCTGTGTTTCCCCATACATTACATTTCAATAAGTCTCTCTCTCGTGTTGAACTAGACGCAATAAGAGCGATCCCTGAGATCTTTCCCCAGAATAACTCCTTCACACCCTTGTACCTAGATGAATTATTACACTTCCAGTCTAAACTCCTTCTTCTCAAACCACAACCCAAACCGACCCAGTCAGTCGCTCTTGTAGTGTATGTTTATGCTCTGTCAGGCGTTATTGCCATGTTCCTCGCTTCTTACCTAGGATATAAGTGTTGGATCAACAGGCGCTGTTGTCTCTGCATAGGGCCGCCATTCGGGTGTTCCCGATCTTGGATCGACCTCTCTATCTTCTCGCTACCCGGGGATGTTCCACCCCGGAACCCTGATGTCCCTGAGGGGCACATGGGGAGAGGGGTGTTGGGCTTGCAGCCATCAGGTACTTGACGCGGACATGGATACCGCTGCTCATGACGTCATCTCCACCCATTACTCACACGGCCCCTTCGAACAGAGGTTTGGGCCAAGTGGAAGGAGAGGAGGAAGGTGGAGAAAGGAGGAGTGAAGAAGAAGACGGATGTGGAGCAGGGGACGACAGGACAATGGACCGTCAGCGTCAGAAGTTCCTGAAAGCAGCGTATAGAACACTCCGACGTAAGCATGGAGCTGAGGTTATAGCACGTGCACAGCAGGAGTGGGAACGAGCCCAGGGAGCCAAGAGGCAGAGAAAGCTGGAGGGAATTACAGAAGAAAAGGAAGATGAAACACAAGAATAAATGAAGTAAGTGAGGAATGGTGGGAGAAGAAGGATGACTAGGAGAAGGGCAAAAACACCCATATTGGGTGTGTAAACAAGCTTTTGAGGAACCGGGGTGCAGAGGCTAATGCGCTGAGGGGCCTCGGGGGGCTTTATCAGTGCTCTAATGGTGTGCCAGTGAGTAAGACCAGAGGGTGTATACAGGGATGGGCTGAGGATGTATTGATGACTCAATATCTGTATGGAAGTGTATAAAAGCTCTCTCATGGAGGGGCGAGAGCAGAGAGAGTTTGGCAGTCAGACAGAGTTGTCTCGTGTCCAGCTGGGACAGACTGGGGAGGACACAGCCACAACCATGGGCATCGCGGTACTGGTGAGTAGAAGTATGTGAAGAATAGTCTTGCGGGAAAGTAACGCAAGGTAAAGACGTGCCGTTTAAGTAAAGCACCAGCAGTTACTACTCGGAAAACCAGCAATAATATTTGATGTGTATGTCCCAGGTCGTGGGAGTGCTAATTAAGTAGTAAAGTTAATTTAGAGTAAGACTTGTAATATTTAAGTGAACACTTATCACTCACGAATGAGTTGTCTAGTCTAGTGACTGAGTATACATAACTGTCGAGTTAGATACTCTTTTGTTATTAAATCATGATTAATTGATTGAACTTCCCCGTGTGTCAAGTAATCTCTCAGGTTATTATGCTCGTATTAAGCTGTGTTATTAGTATTAGGTGCTGTAAATAAGCTGTATAAAAGAAGCTGAAAAATAAAAATAAAAATTGTTCTTGAGTTTTATAACCTTAGTGTGGAACTGTTATTTTTGGGAAGTCCGGGAGGGAGTCTGGGGCAGAAAGGGGTATTTAATATCTTGTCCTAACCTACGGGGTTGTAGGCCCCCTCTGGGCTTGTCTCCACACACTCTGCTGTTACTGTTACACGCTACCAACTACTAATTAGTGGCAGCCGTTCACTGTGCTTGGCGAGACTGAGTACGAAGCAGACCAAGGGTTACGAAGAGAGTGGAGGATATGACATATGGATTCCAAACTACTTGGAAATCATTGAATAGTGTTTCTAGTGATAATATCTGGCAGTGGTATTCATGTTACGGGAAGTCGGGAAGTGTAAAGTGGAGACGTAGTTACCCAACTTCAGAAGTCTCCACAAGTCCTACGGTAGTCGACGAGTGCTAAAAAAAAACATCGCAGGAGAAAGCTGAAGGTATGTGCCATATGCATATACAGTATAATTATAATATTCTAGGAGTAATAACTGATTTTTGGCAAATATTTTTAAAAAGTCAGTCGGAGCACGGATTTGCCCTGCGGGATGGGCATGGCGCACCTCCGACAGCCCCGCGGTTTAAGGGTTAAACAAAAACGAACACTACCGCCAGCCATCCCAACAACCGTTTACTCATGATGGCAGTTGAGAGAGAACTGGGGGGAGGGGAAGGGGAACCTAGGAAGTGGGAAGCGATCGTATACACAGCTGTTTGGCGCCACGCGCCAAATTCAAACACAGGTCAAAAATAAGTTTTTTTTGGGGGGGTGGGGGGTGGGGGGGGCAAAGCCATCAATGTCTGGTCAGTGGGGTGTCCGAATATTGGGCATCTGGATAATAGAGTGATTACTGTATTGTATTAACGTGCGATGATGAAGTGTACGAGGTTGGTAGATGGTAGGAGGATGAATATAGTTTTGAATGGTCAGTTGCTTGAGGAGGTTGAGTGTTTTAAGTATTTAGGGTCACATGTTGCTGTGGATGGAAGAATAGATGCAGGAGTGAAGCTTAGAATGAATAAGTTGGAGAGGTGCTGGGAGGAATGAAAAAAGTGTTTAGATGTCGTTCACTCAGAATGGATGTAAAGAGAAGGCTGTATGAGGGTATTGTGGTACCGACTGCATTATATGGGGCTGAAACATGGAATATGGGTGTAGCAGAGAGGAAAAGTTTGAATGTAATGGAGATGAGGTGTCTGAAGAGTATGTGTGGAGTGACGCGTATGGATCGAGTGAGATGAAGTGCGAAGGAGAACTGGAATTGTTTGGGAGATGGCTGATCGAGTTGAACAGAGGGTGTTGCAATGGTTTAAGCATATGGAGAGAATGGATAATGAGCGATTGGTGAAAAAGATAACTAGATCTGATGTGAGAGGTGTAAGGCTGAGAGGAAGACCATGAATAGGATGAATGGACAGTGTGAAGAGAGCGTTGGATGCGAGAGGGTTGTCTGTTGAGCAAGGAAGAGTGGCTATGCGTGATAGAAATGAATGGAGAGAAATTGTGAATGAATAAATGATGACGCAGCCCTGAGGGGATATTCTCCTGCATTTTGTCTGATCAGCTGATCAGGTCAGGTGCGGGTAAGGGGATGGATCCATTATGATGTGGCAGGGGTAAACCAGCTTTGTTGTCGAGTCCTGCTGCGGATGGCACTGACTGCACTGTGTAGGTGACCCTCGTGCAGTGTGGTGTGGTGAGGATCTGTCCCTTCTCGCCTTTAGGGCTAAGATGCGAATGAATGTGTATGAGTGGATGAGCAAATTGGTAATGTGCTGACCTATCTCGGCTACCTCCCTTTTCTTGGGGGAAGCAGCCTAGGTATATAGATAGATAGAGATTAATGTACTATACTACACTGTAAAAATTTGTATTGGACACTAGTAGTTCAGTCAGTTTACCCATTATGGTAAAGGGTGCATCAGTATGACCATAACGTCCAAATACACTCGTTTAGTCATGTTTGTCAACAGCCTTCCTTTCTTTCACAGATCACATTAGTGTACAGTATTTTTTATCCTATAGACTCTGCACACTCCAAACACGCACACATGCTCAAATGCCTCAATAACCCCATTTCCATGGTAAATAATTGGGATTTCTCCAAGTGTAAGTTTGTTTAGGAACATGAAATAGTGAATATTTAATTATCATTTTAATTTCTGCATTTCAGCAAGCGTCATGAAGGTACAATGGAGCGGCTAGAGAAGGAAAGTGAAAGTAAACGTGAGAGCATTACCAAATTGCAGCAGCAAATGCAACAAATTCTTGTCAAGCAGATGGCCAAATAGTTGTCATGCTTCTCGCACCAGTTCTTTTAACAAATTTTCTCATTTTCACATATCCTGTATTTGCATAGCCATCTTAACCTTGTTTTTAAGTTTGAGCAACCTCCTGTAGTTCATATTGCCATGTGCTTTCTGACCATCTCTTCACCTGCCTCCTTTGCAGTTTACTGGTAGTTATATGGGCTTATTTGTTGTCTAGCACTACTAGTACCAATTCTGCTCAGATTTTATGGAATTGGTGTGATTTTTTTTTTTTTTTAAATATTAGACCGCTTGCATGCTCAGAATCTTTTATGAAGTGTTTCAGGAATCTGTATGGCAAATCATTGTGGATTTAGACAGTAATAATGGGTTGACTAGTTTGAAATTAGCTACCATCTTGTCAGGTGTTTGCCCTATATTATGAATAAATATGAATCTTATAAACCATCCCATTGCAATATTGTTTTTGTATTTAATATTACCATCATTTTATTTCTTCTAGTACAGCAACACTTTACAATTCTGTATGACCTCTGGTGTACTTATTTTGTATCTCCCTTTATTTCAGCAACATTTCACCTATTTTCAGGTTTCTGATCAATAGTTGGAGAACAGTAATTGTGATAACACATACTGTATTACTGTATTGTTACTATTAATATTATTACTCAAGGTGCAGTGATAATCCTGCAGCAAATCCACCAAGACATGATCCAGGAGTTAGCAGTGGTGGTTTTGTTTCGAGTACTGGTCAACGTTATGAACTCGCTCTCAAATTAGCCTGTTTTGAGTTCATAAAACTTTGTTTTGATAATATGTAAAACATGTGTTCTGACTGTGTCATGCTTTTCGTAAAACATCTTGGCATTAAAATATGATTTCACCATATAGCAGTTTATTGCCTGTCTTTCAGAATTAGATTTTATGCATTTAATAACAGTAGAGGGACTTTAATATGTGTCTAGGTAAAGTGTGAAGATACACATCATCATGAGTTTCAGTCATGATGCAACCCCATATTCCCACATCAAAGGTAATTGGGTGAGGAAGGCATCAGAAACAAAAGGAGACAGTAGCAGAGTTGAACTATCAACAGCTTGCCCAGTTAAATGGGCTACTTGATCATACATCATCATTGCCAGAATGCTGACACCATTTCACAAGGATAATCATCTGAATATATTTTATGTATTGATGCAGATTTCACATAATTTTGTTTGTCATTTAATTAGCTACCAATTAAAAATAAATTGTTAGTCATTTAATTGGCTACCAATTAAAAAAAAAAAGCCAAACCCATGTTTTGTGCTTCTCTATATATACTCAGACATGTGCTCCATCCACTCTTTTCAGTTTCATGTCAATTCTTCACATCACTGGGGTGCAGTCATTGAGCATTTTGCAATAGCCACAAAGTATGCACCAGTAGTTTTTAGATCAAGTGAACCTCCTATTTTTGGCCATGAAAAGAGAATTATGTATAAAATATATTTTGAGAATTACCTGTTAGAAATCTCCCATATACCAGCATATGAATTTTATAAAGCAAGAAGCATATAAAAGTCAGCCAGTTCTGATCTGATCAATTTTGGTGCCAATATGCTTGCATGCAGCAGCCTTGGTCATTTAATGGCAGGTCTCCTCACTGCTCAATCCTTAGCAGCCTCCGTATTCTGTACCTCATCTCTGAGGTCACATTCTATGATTTCATCCCATCTTTTTCGATCTGCCTCTCACAACTCTGTCCTCATGTTCATACCTCTTACCCTTTGCACACAATTGTCATCCTCCAACTTTTCCATGTGCCCAAACCATCTAGGTCTACTCCTTTTCATTACATTACTAATAAGGCGGTAGCTCGATTGGTAGAGAGTTGGCTTGCGGTCCCGTGGGACCCAGGTTCGAATCCTCGCTGGTGCAGGGAACAGTTTAAGGATTTGAATTTCATTAAATCAGGCTTTACTGATCTACCAGAAGACCCGCTGACATGTCGTAAAAATGACCCCGCTAATACCAATGCACCAGTCCTGTATGAGACAGCCCTAGCATGTATTCAATATGGACGGTGGGTGTTAAGCGCCGAAGTGGTGACATGTAGATTGTAGGAGGACGACTGGGCCTTGATAGCAGGCTGTGAAGCCTATGCCCAGAGTCGGACACACACAAAAGAAAAAAAAAAAAAAAAAAAATTCAAGTCCCTTCCTTTCTCTCATCCCTTCATTCATAATCCTATCCCCACCCCTATTCCCACCCCAGGCCTGTCATTCAGTGATGCATGGAGGGAGAGCCCTATCAGTGTCATGAGAGTCAACAACTTCCTAAACTTCTTCCAGTCACTTCTTATTACATAGCTAGCTCCAGCCCCACCTCAAGTAAACATCATGTCCCCCAGATAACAAAACTCCACAAACCTAAGAGGTTCTTCAGCAAGCATAATTCTTTTCCACCTGTCTCCTGTGTGCTCTCTTTTCCATACCATACAGTAATCCCTTGAGTATCCAGACGACCACTACCTAGACAATCCATTACCTGGATGTTGTGGTGTGGCTGTTCCACATCATTATTCGTACATTTTTTCCCACTACTCGGACAAAATGCTTGCATCCTTTTGGAAATTATGGTTGTGAGAAAAATTTCCGCCCGGACAGGTGGGAATAGCCCTGTGGTGCCGCTGTGTGTGGCTGGTTAGTTTACCATATGTCCACCAAAGACCCCCCCCCCTCGCTTAGTCTCAGTTCCCGCTCTCTGATGTAAACAGTTGTTATAGCGGCACACATGGTGGTTTTTGTGGTTGTTTTCTATGTGCTTTTGGCCTTGCTATTCCTTGCATGCTTCTTCCTAGGGTGTGTGATGATGGCCCCTTCACCAGGGAGAAGGAAGAGGGTTGTGCCGACTCATTAGAAGCAGGAGATCCTGGGTAAGATTGATGTGGGAAAGTAAAATCGTAAGTGTTGACTGATTTTATTTTAGCTTACTGTATTGTACCAAGATTTTATTCTCTTTTACCATGATTTTATTCCATTTTTCCATAATGTTTTGTGTGCCCACTGTATTTTTAGGTCTGCCTGACCAGATAAAGTAATGTAACCCCGGGCTCCTACGCTCCTCTGTGGGGCGACATAGGATTGGATAATGAATGAATGATGAATGAAAACAAGTGTTGTATGATGTACTGTAGTGACCTTTTACACTGGCTTTCAAAGTTAGGTCATGTATGAAGGGTGGCCAGGGGAGATGTTCACTTTCCGGCCGGATCCACTACCTGGACATGCCTTTGGCTCTATTAGGTTAGGTAACCGGGGGATTACTGTACACTCAAAGTCAGCATTATTCTGCAGCCGACCTATAATACCACCACATTTCTTATGCACTTGCTTATCACAGACACTGCACAAAATGGAGTTACGGTATTTCCCACACCCTTGTGTCAAACAGCCCTTGACCATACTCCTACTGTAAGAGTACTGCCACCTGCTGTAAATATCATCACTTGTTTTATCCACATTTACTTTGACACTCTTGTACCCCATTCCGTCTCCACTTTCTAAATCTCTACACCCAAACCTTATCATTATCTGTGATCAGCACCAAACCATCATCTTAAACACCTCTCGTGGGGGTCCATTTCTGAAGTCATATGAGAGAGCTTCAAGCACCATAATTACTGTAATTTGTCTGTTCTGATTCTGTTGTGTCTGGAGGCTCACTTGAACAGGAACCCATTTGACTGCAAGCTGAAGTTGCCCATCTCTGGCTGTCAGCCTCTCTAGCAGTCCACCATCTTCCTTTTGTAAGATAGAAAGGGAGTTTAGGTTGTTGGTGACCAGCCCCAGTCTGTCAGGCCAAGCAGACCCATCAACCACAGGCAAGGAATTGCCCCTGCAAGGCTGTCCTGCACAGAGGACTGATATTCTCTTGTAGTTGACAGTGCTTACCCATAGCAAGGTGTGGGGATTAGTGTGGAGGTGTGGTTCATGGATGAATGCCTCATTTGCATCTCTCTGCCCAGTCAATAGGGGTACCATAACAGGCTCTGTTATTTGGTTGTATGGTTGCCACCCATCCTTGTAAATGGTTTCTTGGGTTACAGGAAACCATTAAGCTTGTCATTGTCACTCAGTGCAGAGGCACCTGAAGTGGAAAGGAGTGTAATAAAAGTGACAAGAAGGAAAGGGAGATGTGGAAAGAGAAGGGGACAGACAGAGAGAATGAGAATGGGGAAGGAAGAAGTAGGTAGCACTATATCAAGTGAGTGAATGATGGTTGCCACCACCTACCACCCACGGAGCTGAAGCTTACTTATATAACAGCTGCCCAGTTACATTGGTGCCTCTGTGTGAAAGAATCCTTCTCCAGCACCCTGATTGTAATACTGATATCAATCACCATTTGGCTGATAATGTACTAGACCATGCCAAAGTCTCACACCCATACACGTAATTTGGGTTCTAACACTGTCGTACAGTCTTGTGCCAGTCTTGACAGTCAGTCCCCTGATTCATATGAAGATCTTTATGGCACTGGCCACCTTTTGTCCTTACCATCATCCACTTACTTGTTGTATTGGTGCCTACTTCTTTCCTTCACATTTATCATTCTTTTTGTGTGTCCTCTTCTTTTCCAAAATCCCCCATCCTTTCTGTCACTTTATATTACTTTTCATTCCACTTCAGGTGGCTTTACGCTGAATAACAAGCCTGATAGTTTCCTGTAACCCAGGAAACCACTTATGATGCTGTGTGGTAACCAAATAATGGGATGATGTGAGCCTCCTGTGGTACCCCTGTCAGCTGGGTGGAGAGACACAAATATGACATCCATCTGAGAACCAAATCTCCAAACTCTTCCTCACGTCTTTCTGTATTGCTGTCTATTACAAGGGAACATCAGTTACCTGCAGGGGGAGTTGATGGGTCTGCTAGGCCAGATGGAGTGGGGTGTATTACAAAACTCTTCTACCAGTTCAAGTCTCAGTTCATCTGCACATAACACTTAAGAGTTGTTTCTTTTAGGCAACTCTCACACCATTCTTTTCTAGTCTTATTATCAATCCAAGATCCCCACATTCACAGAACTCTTATCTAGTTTGCAAAGATCCTGCAGGCAGTGCAGCATTTGCATACATAAGAACTAAGTTACTTCACCCTTCATCATTCATCTCTAGCCTCACACCCCTTACCACAACTTCATTTTTTTTTTTTTAAATACTTTCCACAGAAAATGAGTCATATATAGTATATATACCGTACTTCATAGGGAACAGTTATGGGGTTACCACACACCCATTTCTCACTCCAGCACTGATCTTGAACCACACATTCAGTTATCCATGTACAGTATTTGTACACTTGTTGACTACAGTGATAAAAACTCTACAGCATTCCCATTTTTATATGTAAAACATACATTATGTATGTAAAGAATACAGTGGTTCAGTGGTGGACAGTGAGGATATTAAAGATGTTTGGGGAGTGGATTATAACCTGTAGCTGAATGAGGAGTTTGACTGGAACAGGGAAGGTTTGAAGCCAGCATGTCCAGAATTTGGCCTTTGACCTTTGATTGATGCTGCAGCTGTGAGCGGAGCAACTGGCAGGATGCAGTTGGGGAAGGTGGCGGGTGTGTCTGGGTTGACTGCTGAGATGTTGAAGACATCAGGAGATATGGGAGTAGGTTTAGTTACTGATTTGATAAATTCGACTACAGGTATATACCTTCTCTGTAATGAATACCAGTATAGAGGATATTGGATTTAATGAACGTCACGAAGCCCACTGAACTTTCGTCAGCTACAACAAACAGTGGTCATTGTATAGGTAACAATGGTTTGCATTACATCTGTGTCCTACCCTTTTAACTCTAACCTGGCCTGAAACTACCCTCTCCCCATCATGATTGCTGAGTTGTAATAACAGACTATAGGAATATTGTATTAGTCATGAAGAAGTTCTATGACAAAGATGTGAAATAAACTGCAAAAGGACAAAATTCTGGACCATGTTAGTGTAACATGAGTATAGTTTACATTTTTAGTACTAGAATATCCTATTTAACTCATTTATTTTCAAATGTGCTTGAAATCCCACCTCGGAGGGGGGGGGGACCCACGAATGTAACAAATAATTGGCTGTAACGAACCTGGCTTTCCCCCCCGATTAGTCCGTTATTGTGAGGGTCTGCAGTATGAATGTTCTTCCAGATGACTGGTTAGACTGTGATTGTAAATGTGTGTAAAGGGAGGGGTGATGTTGTGGAAAGAGGAAATTAGCCTATAGGGACATAAAACGTTTGGATCAGATTATGAAGGTAATGGAGAGATTCCTGGAAGCTGTGGTGAGGGAATGAGTGCATATTGATCAAAGTCAGTTTGGGTTTATGCTAAGCAAAGGGACCACTAATGCAATATTCATTGTCTGAAGGCTTCAGGAAAAATACTGTAAATGAGAAAGAAGAGGGAGCTGTGCTTTGTTAATGTAGATTTGGAGAAGGCTTTTGACAGAGCTCCTTGGGAGGTGGTGAAGTTGCAATGAGAAAGCTTGGGATCGAGGGGTGGCTAGTTAAAGTAGTAATGGCAAGGTATGCGGGTTCTTGCACCCAGGCTAGAGTGAATGGAGGTTTGAGTGATGAATATTCTGCCAATGTTGGTGTGCATCAGGGGTCAGTTAAGCCCCTTCTTGTTTTTCATAGTGCTTGAAGCACTCTCACATGACCTCAGAAGTGGACTTCCATGGGAGACATATGATGCTGACTTGGTGATAATTGCAGAGAACGATAGGGAGGGGTATGAATGATGAGGTGAAAGAGAGAGAGATTGTACAGGTGCTTGAGAGTGCGAAAGTGGATATATGTGGAATAACTGAAACTAAATGGCGAGGTGAGAGTGTGAGAGAATGGGAATATGGATGGGGTATATGCGCGGGAGTGGGTGAGAATGAGAGGGCGAAAGAAGGAGTGTGTATTGTTGTGAGCAACAGGTGGAAGGAGAATGTAAGAGAGTATGGATCAGTTGGGTCAAGGATTGTGTGGGTAAGAGTGAAAGTAGGACTACAAATGTGGGCAATTGTGTGCGTGTATGCTCCAACGCAAGATCGTGTAAGTAGAGTGAGAGAAGAGTTTTGGACAAATGTGGAAGCCTGCTTGGAAAAGTTTGAAAGGAATGAGAGAGTGTTTCTGATTGGAGATATGAATGGAAAAGTAGGGAATGAGAAGGTGGATGGAGTGGTTGGTGAGTGGGGTGTGCCTGCAGAGGTGGATGAGAATGGCAGTGCTTTAGTGGACATTTGTGCTGGGAGGGGGTTGGTGATAGCCAATACCCTCTTCAGGCACAAAATGATCCATAGGTATACATGGCGAGTGGTGAGAAGAGAGGACGGGGGAATGAATGAACGGAAGGCAATGATTGACTATGTGTGTGTGGATGAAAGGATGAGAAGATGTATAATGGATGCAAGAGTATATAGAGGTTGGGGGAGTGGACTTTCTGACCACCACTTGGTGGTGGCCAGAATCAGAATCCAAACAAGATGGAGGAAGAGAAGAAGGGAAAGACAGGAGGAAGTATTTGTTACAAGGAGGGTAGAAAAGTTACAAGAGGATGGAATAAAGGCCGAATATAGAAGGGAAGTGGAGGAACGATTGGGTAAATATAGATTGGAGCAGATGGGGGACGTGGAGGGTGTGTGCAAGGTATT
>JAGKTI010000947.1:94506-105250 GCA_018397915.1 Birgus latro | reverse complement strand
ATGATGAGAATGTGGTAGGTAACCAAATAACTGTGTTATTTGAGTCAAAACATGCCCTCGTGGTGCATCACACACAGAGACAATCCTCCTCCTGTGGCTGCCCAAACATTACTGAGCCTGCTCCTGTGGTGCCAAACCTATCAAGCAGGGTTGCCAGCTCCCGTTGAAAAAGCGTCGGCTCATTTCGCATCACAGGGGAGGGTAGTATTGACCCTACTTCACTTAACGCGAAGAAGAACGAAGTCGGCAAAAAAAGTCAATACTTTCCGCGCCTACTGTAAACATAGCTATGCTTCCTCCTAAGGAACTCCCATAACGGGACTGGCTACGGTATAGTTGAAGTTTTTCTGTGGGACAACAGTTTTAACTAAATACCCAAACCAGCTAACTGCTTGCCAGCAGTTGTTGGAAACTATTGGTACAAAGAAATCAGTGATGTGTAGTAAGACTTGCAGTATGAGAGATTCTCAGCTGAGACTTTGTGCTTGTGGCTGAATCCTGAATTCCTGCCTAACAGTGGTCGGGTAGTAACCACACTTTCTGCCACAAACCACCCTTATATAGCTCAAGCATAGCAACAAAATGTACGGTAAGAGGAGAATGATTTACTTACACGCAGGTGCGGATAAATAATGCCAGAAGCGTACTACAATTCGGTATGTGTATCTTACAAACGACATTAGCATACTTAAAAAGACAGGTGTAATCCCTTCAGCAGCTATACTGTGGTATGTATGTTCACTTGCAAGCTGGTATCTGAGATGTCTTCGTTGAATATTATTATTATTAATATTACTTCTGCCGACAAAGTTGGAGGACGTCTTGTATTCATCTGTGTTGTCTGTCTGTCTGTGGACAAGATACCTCAAAAAGTTTTTTGTCGGCTTTCAATGAAATCTGTTGGATAGGTAGGCACTGGGTCAAGGAAGAGTTGATTAGATTGTGAGGTGGATCCAGACTCGGATGCAGGAATAAATCATAAATTTTAACGGCGTACACGGAGGTAAGCCTTCAGTGATTTTGTGTATCGAGGGCAAACTAAACCCTTGAATCAATTACCTCCGTCAACAACGTTAAACGGAGAGTAATTCATAACTCATAAATTACACTGGGGTTGGCGCAGGTATGCGCTCTGTTAATGCTTTCTCGTTACTTATCAATCCGGCCTTGTGCATAGGCATGACAGTCAATTTCCTGAGGCCTTGCAGTCCTACAAGCCACACACCTTACTAAGTCGCTATGCATGGTAACAAAACTTGAGTACTGGCGGTAGAAAACTGCTCAAAACTTAATGTACACATAGAAGGGGTTGATCTGTAATACATTTTCAAACGTGTGCTTACTTGTGAGTACAGATGTATTCAAGAAGCATTTGTGTTTAGGAGAAGCAGGTGTTCTCATGGAAACCTGGATACTCTTACAGATTTATTCTCGAAAACGGATGCGATTATGGGCGTACTGGTCTGTCTAACTGGAAGTGGAGGGATTCACCGAAAGAAGAATGACTCGTAGACATGCAAACATATGCTGTTGTTTTTCCATATTTCACGGTCAAATTCATTTTGGCTTTCACTTAACTTGCACTTGAGTCTCAGGGTGGTTATGCCGAAACGGTAAAATGACTGTGTATTACTCCTTTGCTTGGAAGTCTCCAAGTTGAAAGAAATTAAGTACAGTACCATATACTTATTCACTGCCAGGCATATATAATATGATTCAAGGTCTGTTTGCAAACTGAAATCAGTATTACAGCAGAAGGGAAGTCAAGTGAAAATCATGAAAGCTTTGGAGTTTTCTTGGCTTTGGATGAAAATTTTAGACCTTAACTTCATCTTCATTTCATTGGCTCACTGGAATGGGTTTTTCAGTTAGAAGTGAAGTTGAAATCAATTTAAAGTCAAGCAATTCAGAGCTATAGTTCTCGCTAAAACATCCCAATAGATGAACTCATATAACCAGATGTATGACCAGGAACATAAGCTTGGACAACATTTCATCTCTTTTATCTTCCACACACTCCTCTGCTGGTTAATATTCTTAAGCTTAGTTGGGCCTGGTATGGTGCTCTGATCATATGATTCGTGAAACAAGAAAGTGACAGACATGCCCTAGGTGTGGTTTAGAGGCGAACTTTTGCCTCTAATTGTACTCACGAAAGTATGTGTAGTGGTCAACGCCCGCTTCCTCAGGGTCGTCCCAATCCTTGCACATGACCTTAAAAATGTCCACCATGGCCCTGCCCCTCTGAGGTATCACTAGACAGCTTCCTCCCCTGGGCGGCTTGTTAAGTACAAGAGTCATCACATACTCGCCTGGGGGGTAGAAAGGAACCTAATGATGTCACCAAGAAAACAGTCAAGAGCAGCTGCAAGGGGCAGAGGTGCACACAGTGAAAAATGTTATCTGCAGGTGTGCCCCACTGACATACCAAAGGAGTAATGCAGTTCAGGTTGTCCGAGGAAGATTAGTGTTTTGAAATAAATGCATGTAATAACAGTTCTTACTATTGATAAAACAGAAAATGTCATAAGTGATTTGTGCACCCTCATAACAAAAGAACAACTAATGTGGGATTAGTCCCAAGGGCATTTTGCATATCCATCGTCTGTGGTGCCATATTTTTTTCGGCTGAAATATGCACCGAAACAATTTTGATCGAGTGTAAACAAACGTGGTTATTAAGGGGATATAAGATGAAACTATAAACAGCAGGTCGTTTGAGTTTATCTTTGCTATTTCTTGACAGAAAATTAAAAGCCAGCGCTGTCGCAGTTTACAACATAGCAATACGACAAAGTTATAAAGAAAGTGAACACATGAAACTGACTAGTGACTGATAAGGGCTTGATTGTGGAGGTAACTTAGTACTTATGTGAAGGTACAAAAGCAGCACAGATGAATGTGGAGTCCCTATCAAAGGAAGGAAATAATAAGATTAGAGAATTATATTACTACAAGTGCCTTCTGATGCAAAATGTAAAAACAAAATGCCAGCTTATTCATACACCGAGTACTAATTTAACAGGTTCTATAGCTAAGTTCAAAATAAAAGATTAAGCACAGATGAATTCAGAAGTTCCTGGTAGAAGCTTAAGTTATCAGCCTTGGCAGAAAGAGACGAAATTAACGTAACGCCACAGACTAACCACTACTAAGACTTATTTCGATGTTCAGCTATATATGCTTTGACTTGCAGAAACTCGGAACTACTGCCACATACTACTCAATATTCCACGCTCTGTATCACTGACTTGAAGATACAATGTACTGGGTGGTTCATACATTCCACATCCAAATTTTCGTTGGTTTGTGGAAGGTTTAGTTAATCCTACCAGTGCCTGCGTGTGTACCTGCATCATTTTCTACTTAACTCCCTATATGCTTTAGCGTCTACTTTCTTACGTCCTCTGACTGCAGGTTTGCTTACTAATCTCATGAAGCGGCCACCATTTCTGCACCCCTCAACAACAAACTGGGTCATTTCTGCAACATACAAGACTGAAGAAAGCAATATACAGATCACCTTGTATACTAAAGAGACAAGAACAGAAACCCTGGGAAGTGAACTTAAGCTCTATTGCCCTTGACCTGTTATGACCTGACTGACCTTTGGCACCACCCGGGACGCGGACTTTGAGGGTCAACTTGTACTTCTCGAGGCCGGGGTTGAGCAGGAAGAGGTCACTGCTGAGGGCGATGTCACGTGAAGTCTTCCCCGTCGGTATCACTGCACAGGTGGCGTGTATGGTTAGTCACAGGTTGTAGTGGAATAGAGTGAATGACATCTAGTTTTATTTTTAACAACATAATTTCCAAATTAATTAAGTGGCACAATCCCCTCATAAATATATAATTCGGTATGATCACCTTCATCTCAATCCACTTACCCACACTTACATGGGGACAGGGAGATAAAGGGCACGGCTCCTTGACTTCAAAGGGTACATTGGTCTGAGTAAACAAATAAAATCTCCCCACCTCTATTACATTGTAAGAGGTACGAGACTGTTTGCAACACAACTAGTGGGTGGTGAGGTGGCAATATTTCAATGCCAGTACAAAGAGGAGGGTCTTCATCCCCCGCTTTCGCCCCTCCTATCCTCCTTTTCCACTTCACACTTTGTACTGTAGGAAGTATGTAGCTGCTAGCATTATAAGTGCTGGATGGTTAGGTTGCTACATTCATAAGAAAATACAAAGCAGAGAAAGATGTGAATAAGGTACTGACAGAAGAAGTACACTGGATAATGAAGATACTGAGTGCTGAGGAGTGGACTGTCAGTGGCTATGATAATGCACAAGAGCATAATGCTGTGGCGCATCAGGGACCTGTACTATTATCTAAATGTACTTAAAGGACTGTTGAGTGCCTTTAGCATTGACCCGTCCTGGGAGCTGTTATACAGCTGCTGAGAACTTAAGGGAGGCCATAGAGTATATAAGAGGTTGACAGACATGGAATGCAAGGGACAAGGAGACACTATAAAATGAAGCTGATGACCACTTGAGTAGGTGGTGGCACAGTGGTGGCAGATGAATGGTCATGTGATGTGTGTCGGAAAGATCTATCTATCTATCTATTGCCAGACGCCTCAATCCCACATGGGGTGGCCACAAACAAATCGCCTCCATGTCGCTCTGTCCCCCGCCATTTCACTGCCCTGCTCCCAACTCACACCCCCCTCTCTCATATACCTCTCCACTCCATCCCTCCATCTCATCCTCGGCCTCCCCCTCCCTCTCGCCTCCTCCACCTCACTCACATACACTCTCCTCGTCAGTCTTCCACTCTCCATCTTCTCCACATGCCCAAACCACCTTAACGTGTTTCTCCTAACGCTTCCCATCACATCCACAGCCACACCACAACGCTCCTTCACTTCCTCATTTGTTAGTCTGTCTCTCCATGTGACTCCACATGCTCCTCTCAAATAACTCATTTCCACTGCTCTCACTCTTGACTTCTGTCCTTCCAACAGGGTCCAAGCTTCACTTCCATATGTTAGAGTTGGTATCACAATACTGTCATGTAACAATTTTTTCACTTCCATGCTCATCTCCCTGTTTCTTATCACTTTTTTCAACGAACCAGCAACCTTCCTTCCCTGCTGCACCCTTTCAAGCACTTCACCCTCCAGACTTCCATCCTTACTCATCACACTACCCAAGTACTTAAATGCACTCACATACTTCCCATCCAATCTCACTGTACAATCACTGGCTTCACTTCTCTCAAAGACCATCACTTTACTCTTCCCTACATTCACTATTAGATTCCGTTTCTTACACACTCTCCCAAACTCATCTAACAAGCCTTGCAGCTCCCCTTCATCTTCACTCAACAACACAGTATCATCTGCAAACAACAGTACAGGGAGTTTCCAAACACTGCCCTCTCTCACTAGGGTCACTCCAACATCCACTGCCCGACCTTGTATCTCTTTTATAACCCCATCCATGTACAGATTGAACAACCATGGAGACATGACACATCCTTGTTTCAATCCAACCTTCAAATGGAAAGATTCACTCACTTTGCCATCCACATGCACTGCAGCCTTTGCATCCTCATACATACTCTTCATTGCCTTCAACAACTTCCCATCCACTCCATATATTCTTAATACCTTCCACAATCCTTGTCTATCCACCCTGTCATATGCTTTCTCCAGAACCATGAAGGCTGCATACAACTTCTTGCCCTTCTCTAAAAACTTTTCCACTAAGGATCTAAGAATGAATATCTGGTCTACACATCTTCCCTTCCTAAAACCTCCCTGTTCTTCTCCAACTAATTCCTCTGTTATTTCCCTAACTCTATCAATAAGTATCCTACAATATACTTTTCCTATTACACGGAGAAGGCAAATGCCCCTATGATTACCACACATTGCATTTTCCCCTTTTGCTTTGTACAGAGGAATAATTATACCTGACTTCCAATCCTCCGGGACTCTACCCTCCTCCCAAGCCAATCTGCACACCTTCCACATCCATTCTATTACTATCTCTCCCCCATGCTTCAGCATTTCACCACATACTCCATCAATTCCTGGGGCTTTCCGCATTTTAACTTTCTTCATTGCTTCCACCACTTCCATCCTGGTGATTTCTCCCTCTCTTCTCACAACCCTCCTTCTCCCTGCCAGTCCCCAGCCATTTATACTTGCATTACTTTCATTCTCTATGTTCAACAGTTCATTAAAGTGTTCTCTCCATCTGTTTACTTTTCTCCCTTCTCCACTAGTAATCTACCATTTTTATCTTTCACACCCCCACTGACTTCGTTGGCACCCTGTCTAGCTCTCTTTACCTCCTTCCAGAACATTTTCTTACATTCCCTCCACTTTGCACTCAAATTCCTTCCAAATTCCTCATCCACTCTCTTCTTACTCTCTCTTACTAATCTTTTCACCTCTCTCCTCCTCTCTACATATAACTCTCTCGTCCGTCTCTCAGCCTCTTCGACGCCCCTGTTCCTCATCCACTCATTATATGCTTTCTTCTTTTGTGCCACAGCCTCTCTCACCTCTTCAGTCCACCATGCTGTTCCCTGAACCCCCTTTCGTCTTCTCTTCACCCCACACACCACCTCACATGCTGCACAGATTTCTTCTGTGAATATCTTGCAAATACCTTCCACGTCCCCCATCTGCTCCAATCTATATTAACCCAATCGCTCCTCCACTTCCCTTTTATATTCAGCCTTTATTCCATCCTCCTGTAACTTTTCTACCCTCCTTGTAACAAATACTTCCTCCTGTCCTTCCCTTCTTCTCTTCCTCCATCTTGTTTGGATTCTGATTCTGGCCACCACCAAGTGGTGGTCAGAAAGTCCACTCCCCCAACCTCTATATACTCTTGCGTCCATTATACATCTTCTCATCCTTTCATCCACACACACATAGTCAATCATTGCCTTCCGTTCATTCATTCCACTGTCCTCTCTTTTCACCACTTGCCATGTATACCTATGGATCATTTTGTGCCTGAAGAGGGTATTGGCTATCACCAACCCCCTCCCAGCACAAATGTCCACTAAAGCACTGCCATTCTCATCCATCTCTGCAGGCACACCCCACTCACCAACCACTCCATCCACCTTCTCATTCCCTACTTTTCCATTCATATCTCCAATCAGAAACACTCTCTCACTCCTTTCAAACTTTTCCAAGCAGGCTTCCACATTTGTCCAGAACTCTTCTCTCACTCTACTTACACGATTTTGTGTTGGCACACACATGCACACAATTGCCCACATTTGTAGTCCAACTTTCACTCTTACCCACACAATCCCTGACCCAACTGATCCCTACTCTCTTGCATTCTTCTTCCATCTGTCGAAAGGATGTTGGGAGTTATTCAGTTCCATTTAATGTTCAAACAATAGATGCAGTGGTGTCAGGGGCAAGCTGCGGAATGTGGTCGGCTTCAAGCATGTAGTGTGTAGATAGTCTATAAACGTGAGCAGAGCGCTATACCTGATAGGACAGACTTAAAGGACGAATCTATACACAGTGGTATGTGGAGATCTGTTATCTGGGTGATATGATCTGTGCTGCATGGGTGTGAGTGCTAGAATTTGGAAGCGGAGAGAAGAGTGAGGAACTGTTACTTCTTCTGAAAATGAGGGGACTCTCCCATTATGCTGAGGGGAAAATGGTATGCCATATGTGCGAGACATGTTTTTTTTTTATATAATGAATAAGCAGTAACGGAAGACATCCTCTTTTACTCTCCAATTTTTTGTCCTTTGGTATGCAATTGCAGAGATGAGTATGGCGTGATGGATGTGCAGTGCTTCCCTCAATGGCAGAGCTGCAAATGAAATTGTTGCGAATGAGCAGCTGAGAAGTCGTCTGGGAAGTGAATGGATCTGAGATGTGATGCAAGGGGGAGACTGAGGTGGCTTGGAAATGCAGAAAGAATGGAAGACCAGCTACAGTAATGTAATCAATCACTCTGGCTATACTTTTAGCAGACTTATATCTAATTTAACCCTTCAGTTGAACCATCAAGACGCTCTGAACTGAATCCGTTAGGTATCACTTTTAAGATGAATACGGCAATGTAATGCGATCATGATACGTAATCATCGCTTTATACTTCATATTAATGACTGTTTTTTTTCTGATTACCGGTACTTCTAAACGATTTATTCAGGTTCAGACGACCTTTTAAATTGAAGGTCATGAAACACTCTTATTAACATATTTTCTACGCTGGCACTTCTAATTTAAAGATATTCTTCACCAGGCTTGAGCTTACATGTGCAGTTTTCATCTGATATCAGTTAAACACAATACTATATCCACTTTAACTTGGCCAAAAACTTCTATATCTCCATCTGCAGTGCTGAGATGTAACAACACATTAATACTTGGAAATAGCGCTAGTCACAAAAAGATACCATGTAAGGATGTAAAGCCATAGTACTGCCTTATTTTGCAACTAAACTATTAAACATATACTATAGTATGACGGAAATCTCCGCCAGATAATGGTGAACGAAAAATAATACACAATAAAATCTCGTTAGTACATGCCACTCTGACAGTCTTTTCTTCTACTAAATTCACACTAAATTACAGAATGTTACATATCAAAGTTCCATAATACAAACACAGAATCAGTTGTATGGAAAAAATTGTGGCATTTTGGAACACATCTAATATACTCGTAATTATAATTGTCTGAAAGCTTAAGCACTCCTCACCAGGTGGACATGGGTCAGGAGCTAAAGAGCCTCCACCGCCACCTCCACCTGACTCCGGTGGCGGAGCAGGACAATCCCTCTTCTCCACCACCCTATGGCCGTCGATGGAGGTGATGGTCCACTCGTACTGCATGTCATCGTGGCAGTAGGCCGTGCACACGCTGGAAAGGGCAACTCGGGATGACGGGTTCACCAGTAGCCCAGAAAAGGTCGGCTGACAGAGTTTGGGGTCCGCACACCTGAAAATGTTACTACAAGTTACAAGATGGTAATGTACAAAGTTAAAGGTTTGTGAGAAAGGGTGTAGGTGACTGTGATGGAAAGGACAAGAAACTGTAAACTATGAAAATCCCTTAAATCCTGGAGGTCTTCTTTTAGCTTAGTTTGCTGATATTACATGGTTATATACAGTACAGCTTAGGAAAAGCTTGTTAAGACTATACCCAATCTCTCCAGTTCGTAAAGTTTATTTTAAGGAAGAACACACCAAAAACGATGCCATTAGGATTCAAGGGGTTGAAAGATTAAATGAATTTGAAGAACATATCTTATTTCAACTTTTGTTTAGATTAGAGAAAATCAGACATACAATACATAATCAGGTTTTGTTTACAGATGACCATTTAAACTGAAACACATTCAGATTCCTGCTGCTTTCACTTGTACGGTGAAATGACATTTCTAATATTTTTACTCCCTCAGTCGAAGGATATATCTTATATTTGTCGGATCCTCCCAGGGGCCGTGCCTAGAAACTCCTGTGTCACCGAGTTCCTAAGCCGGTGAGTTACTGAGGAACTAATTATTTTACATCAGCCAGCCAAGTGCCCAGCACACCTATGCTGTTGTACCATGGAATTCCTCTGCCACGATTTTATATGTTAGATAAGTTCTGAAAGTTTGAGAATTTGGTGTTTAATTCTGGAATGTGTAGGCTAGAGAAGGTTGAAATCTGATGGGTTAGTTTCGGAAGAGGAAATGTGAAGGGTTATTTTGGGAAAGGGAACAACTGCTAAACTTTCCTGTAAGAAGCAGTCTTAAGACATTACTTTTTCCCTAAAATTTAAGCTTAGCGTTGGTAAACTCTGGTTGGTTAGGTTAAATTTGGAAAAACCTGAGTTTGAGTTTTGTAGGTAAGTCTTGGTGGAAAGCTTTGTGCTGGAACTGCCATTAGGGACACACAGGTAGATAAACAGCTGGGTAAATAGACAGATAAATAGACGAACAGACAGGCAGATAGATGAATACAGACATAGGTATCGTAGACAGATAGGTGGATAGATAGATAAATGGATGAATGAAAGATACAGTTGTCATGCGAATGGACAGAAGAAAAAATAGAAAAGGGATGAATGTGTTGGTAGTTACGAGACAGATGAGTGGATATATAGACTGATAGACAGACACAGTTAAACTGATAGACAGATACAGAAAGATGAGTGAATGAATGAGCAAATGGATGAATATATGGGTAGTGAGTGTGTGCCATTTCTGTTACACACTGAGATAAACTGACAATCTTCACCAGAGTATCCATTCTGTCTTGAGTTTGAAAGTGAACTACAATGCTATTTTGCCCGACCCTCAGGTTTTAAAATTAGTACTTTCAGAGAGGGTTCGGCAGGATGAAGCGTGGCTGTTCTAGTTTATCACTGCTATTTTCACAAGTTTAGTTCAGCTTTCAATAGGCCTTCCGAAATGGAGAATTCAGATTCAGTCTCCATTACCCTTTTCACTGCAGGACGTCTCCCTGAAACCGAAAAAAAAAGTCTAGAAGTTTCATCGTACTTTAAGGGTTAAATTAGACTTAACCGCAACAAACCAGACTTCACTGCGACCAACAAGACTTCACTGCGACCAACAAGACTTCACTGCAACCAAAAAGACTTCACTGCGACCAAAAAGACTTCACTACGACCAACAAGACTTCACTGCGACCAACAAGACTTCACTGCAACAAACTGGACTTTGCTGCAACAAACTGGACTTCGCTGCAACAAACTGGACTTCGCTGCAACAAACTGGACT
>JAGKTI010000947.1:63970-74924 GCA_018397915.1 Birgus latro | reverse complement strand
TGTATGTGTGTGTGTGTGTGTGTGTGTGTGTGTGTGTGTGTGTGTGTGTGTGTGTGTGCACACGAGCTTACATGTAGACGTGTGTCATATTGAAGTGGTTTGTTAGAGGGCCCCCGATGTAGGTGGCGTCGGGAAATCTGTCCCTACACATCGTCTCTGCTCCGTAAGCCTCAGAGCTGGAGCCATCGTTGTAGTCGATGAGGAGGCATGACACAGGATGCACCACCTTGAAGCTCGCACTGAACGCTTTGGTCTGGTTCTGAAGGGGGGAAGGACGAGTCAGGCGAGATAAAATAGAGCAAAATGGACTTAAAAAAAAAAAAAAAAAGGAAATGCTTATACAACATTCCAGTGTAAAGGACAATACAGTGTCAGGATTAGGGAGGAAGTTAGAAGTCTGAGATTTCGGGGTATTCAAAACTGACGCTGTTCGAAAACAGAGGAAGACCGGCAAAGCAGGTACTAAAAGGTTTCCTTAGGTTGTTAAGACAAAGGTATCGATGTCAGCTGCAATGAAGATAAAGAAGACTGGACATTGTTTATCAGAAGATAAGATATACAAGTATAGTGGGGGTTCAGGAAACATTTTAGTGACAAAGACGTATGTTAATAGTGATGTACTGCACAGCATAACAATCTGCTCTCACTGTATGTGTGATGATGTTGAAGTCTGTAACCTCCAATCCCTGAATCTTGTTGAGAACCTCGAAGCAAAGTGGCTTGTCAGCAGGCACCCACCCCTCGGCCTCAGAGTATGCCTTCATCGTCAGGTTCCTCACACCCTCCTGTGCACAAAGTGAAGATACAAGGTCGAGGAGAAAAAAAAAAAAGCAATTTAACAATAGTGAACTGTATCCTTATATTACTGCACACCTGAAAACAATAAATGGTACCTTCCCCCAGCAAACAAAATCAGAGCCAGTGAACAGTCAGTTCAAGTTAAGGTGAAATAACCGCTGAATGACAGTGACAGTGAGAAGCTGTTGAGAATACAGTAGGTGATACACATCACTAGCTCATGATTTTGTATACCGATGGTGATACGGTTAATTGTTCTCGTTTGTATCTTAACAGAGAATGTTCTCTTTTCTTTTTTGTATCACTCTCACTTCATATTTCTTCAATGTCAAGAATTTCACACCCTCACCTCCTCACACCTGACATTCTGTCAACCTTTCTACACTCAGTTCCAGCTGTACTAAATTATGCAATTTTTTGTATTTCGCAAAATGTAATTTACTGTATCATGCTGCAAATGTTCACCTGCAATCGCTAGTAATATTTTCAATTCTTAGTAAAATATATATGTGCATGGGTACAATACAAATCGATAAAATGTGCACTATGGTGAGGAGTCTTCTTTGGAGGAGTCCCCACACTGGCATTTCTATGCAGATAAAGAAAATACTAGTCATGGGGATGCGAGATACTCTGCACCTCCTAGGGATGTTGAAATGACTCTTCCTATTTTTCCTGCCACAGGAGAATGGCTGCAGGACGCTCCCTGCTCTGTAATGTTACTGCCACTCTAAGACTCTTCCATTGCAAGGTAGCGTAGGTTGTACTCATGGACATGGGTGCTATTCTGTTAGTCTTGCTGTAGGTGGGTTCTCTGTCGGGACCTAGAGTCTACAGTCCATTCTCAGGTGAGATGGGATCGTTTTATTGCTCGAGCCGAAGTAGAGTATAGTATACGTGGGGCATCTCCAGCCCAGTTGAACCATATGTAGTAGTTTTCTGTGGTCCCACATATCCTGACCAATCATAGGTGACTGACAGTTAATATGTCACCATGTTTACTGTATTGTTCAGTTCACTTTTTGGTACACTCAGATGACTGTTTTCAACTAATGACATTTCGAACTCCTTATTAACTCCTTCAGAAGAAGCCTTTCGTAAAAATGAAAAAAAATCGTCTAGAGGTAGCAAGAATGAGATGCAGAAATAGGTAATCAGGCTGAAACTAGTTACGATCCTTGCTAAATTTGGGAAAAGAAACAAAAAAAAAGAAAGAAAGGGGATAGGGGTAGCAGCCGGCCTCTTATTACCCCCTTCGGGATGCAGGTGCCTTAGGTTAGGCTACCATAGTCCAGTACTTTGAAGGGTAGATGACCAGACTACTTCCCCTGATGGCATTACATGATCCTCCAGTCATACCTCGGGGATGGAATCTATGCTGGTCCATCACTGTGACTGGGACGTTATAAGCAATACACCACAAGGTGGGCTGATGAATAAAGATCCCTGATTGTGTAAGTATTTGTACCCTCCACCAGTTATGCGCACAGCACCTACCCGAACCCCTATGATGCGGTTATGAAATCTGCCTAGTCTTGCCGTTTCTGGGCTATCTTATTCACCTTTGGAGAGAGTTTCCGAACTGGATGATTTACATACTGTATACTGTACCTGTAGCCTTCGTTACCTTCTTCATTACTATGGGGCTCTCGTTACTTGAACAAAAATCGTCTTGTAACAAACTACAAATGACAACTTAGTACTGGAGGGGTTAACTCATTGTGTCCCAGGAAGTCACTGTATTAAATTCTTGCTGCCTCTGGACGGCTGTATTCTGCATAAGAAAGATTCCTGACACTAAATGAACTGAAGGTTAAATGTAGCCCTATCCTTAAAAAAACTGAAAAAGCAAAATCTCCCAAGCCCCATAATATCACTGGCCATAACAGCATGATAAATAATAACGTCGCCTTACTGATGAGGTGGAGAAAAGCTGAAACACAGGCGAAAGCAAGAGCATTATTCCTGTTCGAAAAACTCTCTCCTAAACCATATAATGTCTTCTAGGAACAGACAAAAGATAATACAAAACAGACGCAATAAGAGGGAAGTGGTCTAGAAAAACCTAAACTTTGGTAACAGGACTACGGTACCCTCCCCCCCCCCCCAAAAAAAAAAACTGAATAAGAGCACCTGGAAATTAAGAATGTAGTAGTAGTACTAGTAACAGTGATGGTAACAGTAACAGTAGCAGTAGTGGTGGTGGTATAATAGTAGTAGTAGTAGTAGTAGTAATAGAAGCAGTAGTATAGTAGTAGTAATAGAGGCAGTAGTATAGTAGTACTAGTAGTGGCAATATAATAATAATAAAAATAATAATAATAATAAATAATAATAACTACAAAGCACTCAAAGAGCGCATACCTCCGTCAATGCAACAGCCATTAAAAAGGATCCAGATCCATGGATAAAAGGATCCGGATCCGCCCCCAAATTTAATCAATTCTTTCCTGGTCCATGGTCCACCTTTCCAGAATATCCGGATCCGAATTCAGGTCCGTCCCAAAATTTAATCAATTCTTTTTTGGCCCATTGCCCACCTTTCCACAAAATTTCACTGAAATTCACCAGGAACTTCTGGATATATTGTGCGGGATACTCCGGAATCCGGATATGGATCTGCCCCCATATTTATGCATTTCTTCCTTGGCCCACAACCCACCCTTCCACAAAATCTCATCAAAGTCTGTTCATAACTTTTTGAGTAATCCTGCTAACTGACAGACAGACAGACAGACAAACAAACCATCTCAGGGTAAAACATAACCTTCTTGGCGGAGATAACAACAACAATACAATACCACCACAACTACTACTACTACTACTACTACTAAAGTCATCTGACCGAAGTTGTCAGAGACGCACAATTATCCCTGCTCCCTGTATCTGCGCGTCAGGCAGGTACTCACGGCGGTAAAGGTGTACATGAGGGGCTGGTCTGACGTATTGGTGTAGGTCAGCTGCTGGTCTGCCTCGTCGAACAGAGCCCAGTACTCCGGTAGGCCTGAAACCATGTGCCAAATTTATACCTAAGCAGGGACTAGATATAAGAGATCCACACTATACCCCTTTACACTAACATGGCCTAGAGTTGTCAGTACTCCATCTCGAATACTGGGCTTTAACAAAAGATTAGTACTATGATATGGTGCTAGTAACGAGGTAGTGCTATGGGAATGACACAGGACCCTAGTTTTGTATTATTCTGCCACTGACCTATGTAAAATAAACAGCTAAATTAAGATAATCTAGGGTAAATGAATGTGAAAGAAGTGTAGCGTCCCTGTTGTCGTTGTTAGTGTCCTTGTTCTAAATACAGGGGGATGTCCTTGTTCATGTTCTATATCTGGACTGGTATTCTTGTCACTAATTCTTCGTTTTTCCTTCCTCACATGATCGCCCTCCTACTGATTCAGTCATATACTTGGCATAATGTAACGTGGGCATGGAAATGGCTTGGTTGCTTTTTCCAGGCTCCGAAAGTAAGCGTTCTTCTGATTATTTTTCACAGCCATGTCATGGGATTACATCTTTATGCACGAGGAACCGGCGATTCATGGAGATTTTCTTGCCTAGTGTGAACTGTTAGAGTCTCGCATTCTAGTATGTTCATTCCATGGCTTAAAAGTGCAGGACCAAAATCCATATTAAATTTTCAGTAGCTTGTACTATTACATAAATTACAACCAGTGAAAAAATAACGTCCATTTAGTTCATAAATTACAATGATAGTCTGTTTGTAGTCTGTTAATAATGCTCCCTAGTATTATATTTTCAGCACCGAAATATTTGATGAAAATGTTAAGACAGTTTTGCATAAGTATTTGATGATAATCTCATTTCTTCCACGATTAAAAGCAGAAATTGATACGTCAGTTTACCTTGAGAAAGCCAAAATGAGGTGGGTTATACTGTAAGTCACGTGTTGAGTTGCTTGTGCAAAGGAATAACTAGAGCAGTTCTGTCACCATGTGCTCGCTGCTTACATCACTGTGGGCCATTTTTTTTTTCCTTTTCATTGCTTTGGATAAGGACATAAGCATTTGGTGGAAAAAAAAAAATATGAAGAAAAGGGGAAATGACAATACTGACCCTTGCCTGCACTGGGTGTGAACACGACGGGGATGGTGGCTGGGAAGATGGTGACCCCGTCCATTTCCCCGGGGGGCAGGAGGTCAGCCCCGGGTGACATCTGTAGCCCCCACCCTGTGCTGATGTCCGATATCGCCTCTCGTATGTCCACCTGCCGTACCAATACATGAATATAATACAGCTGGTTTTCACCTGACGGGACTGGGCTACCCACACAGCTTGAACACAACGTCAAGGTTGCACGAAATTCAACGAGCCTTAGTTATGATGTAAGAATGAGTCTCCTTGATTACTATAGTTGGCCTTCTTTTACCTGGAGAAACTGGATCACTCTCAAAACCTGGATACTATAACTTGTGGTTGCAGGACATCAGAAGAGCCTTAGGGTCGTATAAACTCTGAAATCGAGAAGTGGGATCCAGACCCCAAATTTTTGACGGCGATTTTTGAAGTACATGACAATGATGGATTATATCTGGCCATCCTATATGGGTGCTGGCTGCATTCTGTAGTACAGGATGCAGGCTGACGATACGTAACAGCCACAGGCGTTCCATTAATGACAGTAAAATATTTGGGCTTTGCACTCCACTTTGCAATTTAAGGTCATAAGATACAAATGAATTAGCATTCAAAATGATCCTCTAGTCTACTTGTAATTGGCCATCAGCTAAGCTGAGAGGGGTTAGGGATCTACATTAGGCTAAAACAAAGAATAGAAGTGTTATTGTCAATCGATTTTTTTTTTAACATACGAATTGGAAAAAGACAAAAAACAAAATTCATACACCAGATTAGAGATGTCCTCCATTCATAAATAAATAAATAAATAACAGTTGGTCTTAAACTACTGTAGGTTGAAGTTTGGGGTAAATTAATCTGGGGATGCGAGTTCCAAGATAAGCAGTTCGGGGAATAAAAGGAATAGGGCAGAAATTCTGCAATATGGCAATGTGACAGGCCAGTCATGAGCGCTAACAGATACCCATGCAGCGGGAGGGAAGGCACTGAAAGGTGGCACAGTGAATGCAACTTCGTCTGAGAATTTGTCATAAAAGAATATGTAAAATAATGCAAGGGAGGGAACATTCCGTCTTACCTGTACGAGAGGTAGTTCACCTGCAAATGCTGGGTTATCAATTATTCTTACAGCTTTGTTCTGAAATTTGTCCAGTTGTTTTAGTGCCTCTCCATATCCACTTCACAAGGGTGAGCAATTTTCGAACTGTTAAGTATTGTTAAGCGAAACACCGAGAATTTCAATACTTTTCTAGACAGGAATATTGGTTGCACTGAAGGTAATATAGAAATCAAGCAATAGCTGCTTCTTAGTAAACTGGATATATTTGGTATTCCTAGCATTTAATGAAACAATGTTATTTTGTCCCCACTCAGTGACCTTAGGTGGGTCTTAAGGAGACTGCTGTGCTGACCTGAGAATTAGAATTATCAAAATTTGTGACTGAGATTTTAAGTGTGAAGGAACTGTGAAGCATTGAGCCATCTGCATATTACTGAATGGGATTACGGGTGACAGACAGGAGATCTGTAATACGAATGAGAATCAGTGTTGGAGACAGGACTGAAATTGTAGCAAGCTGGCATCAAATGAGTGGAAATTGTAATATACACATCTACCTTTACTCTTACATTTCTGTCACTGACATTTGAAGAAATCAGTGGGACAAAATATGACAGACTGTAGCAAGTGAGTCTGGATGTCAGGGAACGATGTCACACAGTCGAAAGCTTTAGGAATATCAACGGCTGCTGCATGAGTTTCTCCATGTTGGTCACTTGACTAATGGACGATATGAGTAATGAGATAGAGTCTATCAACAGTGGATACTTCGTGGCGAAAACCATACTGTCTGTCACTAATTAAGTTGTTGGATTTAGGATGTTGTTTAATAGTGTGCTTATCAATGACGATAAATATTTTACCAAGAGATGTGATAGCTAATGGTCTGTAATCAGAGGGATAAGAGGCACTTCACTTCTTTGGAAATGGGTGGATGTTGGCTTCTTTCCAAGAATTAGGGAATGAAAAAGTACGTATCCATAGTCTGAACAATTTAGCTAGATGGGGAAAAACTTCTGCTGGAGGAATTCCATCTGGACCTGGAACTTTGTTGGTTAGTAATTTCTCTTGGATAGAGTTTCCGTATTTACTGCAGGAACGTTCTGACTGACTTCCTCTAAGGTAGAATTTCCGACAAACGTACTGGGAAGAACGTTGGCTTTTCCATGAGGGTCATTTACAGCGTTTCCGTCTGAAGATTTTAGTGGGGGAATAGGTGATGACTTGTTAAAGTTACTATTGAAAGAACTGAGCGTTAGCCAGAATATTCTATTGTCAATAGGATTATTTAATATTTTGAATGCTTGGTTGTGAAGAAACATGGAAATGGCGAGATTTATTACTGCTTTTGCGTGGTTTTTAGCATTTTTAAACTGACTGAGGGATTCAGTTGTATTTTTACTTTAGGTATGGGTTATATGCAAAAGACTTTTGGATCGTTGATCAGGCACGATTGCTGTCGAGCCAGTGTGATGAGTCCGATCTTCCAGCAATGTGTTGGCAGGGTTTGAACAATTCCATACCAATATTAAGTCATTAGTGTGGGACTGAGCAGAACTAATGTCAATGGAGAAGAAAGACTGCCATGGAATATCTGCAAGATAATTTCTACATCCACCCCAGGCTGTCTTAGCAAAGTGCCATCTGGTCACCCTGACTGGCTCAAACGGGAAGGTTTGGGGCAAGTGACGAATGAAGCTTTGATGAGATTGTGGTCAGAGGACCCATACAGTGATATCTATCTACCTAACTATCTATCTATTGCCAGACGCCTTAATCTCGTAAGGGGTGGCCACAAACAAATCGCCTCCATGTCGCCCTGTCCCCCGCCATTTCACTGCCCTACTCTCAGCTCACACCCCCCTCTCATATACTTCTCCACTTCATCCCTCCATCTCATCCTTGACCTCCCCCCCATCCCTCTTCCCCCCCTCCACCTTACTCACATACACTCTCCTCGTCTGTCTCTCGCTCTCCACATGGCCAAACCACCTCAATGTGTTTCTCCTAATGCTTCCTATCACATCCACATCCACACCACAATGCTCCTTCACTTCCTCAATTGTCAGTCTGTCTCTCCATGTGACTCCACATGTTCCTCTCAAATAACTCATTTCCACTGCTCTCACTCATGACTTCTGTCCCTCCAAGGAGGTCCAAGCTTCACTTCCATACGTTAGAGTTGGTATCACAATACTGTTATGCAGTAACGTTTTCACTTTCACGCACACTTCCCTGTTGCTTATCACTGCTTTCAAGGAACCGACAACCTTTCTTCCTTGCTGTACCCTTTCAAGCACTTCACCCTCTCAACTTCCATCCTTACTCATCACATTACCCAAGTACTTAAACACACTCACATTTTCCATTTCCTCCTCATCCAACATCATGTACATTCACCGACTTCATTTCCCTCGAAGACCACAACTTTATTCTTACCTACATTCACCTTTAGATTCAGTTTCTTATGCACACTCCCAAACTCATCCACCAAGCCTTGCAGCTCCCCTTTGTCTTCACTTAACAACACGGTATCATCCGCAAAGAACAGTACAGGGAGTTTCCAAACACTGCCCTCTCTCATTAGGGCTGCTCCAGCATCCACTGCCCTACCTTGTATCTCTTTTATAACCTCATCCACAGACAGCTTGAACAACCATGGAGACATGACACATCCCTGTTTCAATCCAACCTTCAAACAGAAAAATTCACTCAGTTCACCATCCACACGCACTGCTGATAGTACCTCTTTCCTGTATTGATCTGAGTTATTCGTCAGGAACAGGTCCCAGAGATATGTAATATAATCAGGGCTATCTGGTATTCTGACTGGATGTTTTACCAGTTGCGTAAGATTATATGACTCCGCAAAAAGCTTGCATTCTAGACCTTGGCAGACTACAATAACCATTCTACATTATTGACGTTAAGATCATCCACCTTGGTAACTTCAGTAGTAAGGGTGAGGTTAAGGCTGGTGAACTGTATCGACATGGAGTCAAATATGCTGTGTTCTGGTGAAGCAATGGGGGAACGATAAACTACAAAGATATATAACGTTATATTATTGTAATCTAGTTTGTACACCGAGTTATAAAAACGTGTAGAAGTGTGGCTCACGATAATGCCAGTTATACTTAGTGGTAGATGGGGGCGCTCACCATCCACTCACTCGATGTAGTGTTGCTCCCGGGTGTCTGCCCTTTCATCTCTTCCATCTTTTTCTGTATTTCTTTTCTTCATTCTTTCCTCGTTTCTCTGCCTATGGGTGACTTTACAGTCCTCCTTCTGTCTTTCTTTCCTTCATTCTTTCCTCTTCCTTTTGCCTGTGGGTGACTCTACACTGAGTGACAAGCCAAATGGTTTCCTGTACACCAGGAAACCATTTACTACACTGGGTGGTAACCATATAACCAAATTTTGGCACCTGGTGGTTTAGTGTGTAATTACGGCACTCCAATCGGTTTAAGCCGGTGAAGGTTTATGTCCACTCAGGGATGAGTGAGGCTGGTCACTCTCATCTTTAATGTCAGGACCAACTTGCCTAGCCCCGGGCTCCTACGCTCCTCATGGGGTAATGTAGGACTGGATGATGGATGGATGGATGTACAGTATTTTGATTCAACAGAGCAACAGGTGCCACCCTTGCTACGAAAGTTAGTGAGGAAATGGTAACAAGGAAAACTGTATGAGGTACCGTAAGTCAGTAAAGGAAGAGATCTGGGTTTCTGTGAGGAGTAGGGACAGAGGGGCCATGGACTGAAGGAGGAAGTGAACAGAATTCTGACCGGTACCAGATCATGGATGATGGTAAAATATACAGTAGGTTCGAACCCGCACAGCTCCATTGTCGAGCATTATTTGGGGTTGTAACAACTGCTGCTGACATTTTCGCTTGCTGACGACCAGGACAGTCCTGTGACGCTAACCCTACCCTGCCGGTGGTGGCAGTCCGAGGTAGCATTGCATTATTTCATACTATTGCAACGACCGTTATTAAGAAGGGGAATGGCATCGAAGGTGTCATACCTAATGCTGAAAATGTTCAGCAGAGGATAATGGCAGGAACAGGTCCTGAGGACTGGTGAAGAGGGAGCTCCAGCTCTCCCAGCGTGGGAGCCTGGGGCTAGGCAAGTTGGTCCTGACATTTAAGATGAGAGTGACCAGCCTCACTCATCCCTGAGTGGCATTACGTGAGCAATAAACCCTAATCACCCCTTGGACATAAACTTTCACCGGCTTAATCCGACTGGAGTGCCGTAATTACACACTAAACCACTAGTTGCCCAAATTTGGTTATATGGTTACTGTCACGAATTTTCTACATTGTAAAATCACGTTAGTTAAATCGTGACATCCAGTGATTTTGTGAGGAGCAAGTTAATGTGTACGATGGTTTTTAGTTGTCGGGCTTTGCTCCGGGCCCACTGCGCATGCGCGTGAGCTCCCACCCGCGCCGCGTCGCGTATTCAAATCAGTCTGTTCTTAGTCACGGAAGGATTGGGTCGTACGCCTCTAGAGGCTCGAGTGAATTCTTTATTTCAGATCTCGGCTTGAATCGGCGTGTCTTCCCTAGCTCCCACCCTGCTGGTGATCGACTAGAGTACAAACTCATCCATACCGATCAGTATTTTCTGGTTTTTTTTCCTAGGCTAAGCTTTTTGAAATATTTAGCCATTATCTGAGTGTCTGAGTGAGTGAGTGCATTTCTTTCATTTGATTTGAATTTCATGTAACGTAAATTCATTTGTTTGTAATTAATAAATTCACAGTTCTTTTCTTGAGCTTTGTTAAAGTATATTAACTGTGTTTGATTACTCCACTCATTTAATACAGTTTTGCTACTCTGCGTTAGCACAACTTTTGAACTAAATCACGGCCGGTACTTAGGCCAGCTTTGGCATCACTCCTTAAATCCGTTGTGCTAGCTAGGAGTTTGGCTCAGCCAAGAGCCTGTTATTATTATTATTATCATTTTTTTTT
>JAGKTI010000947.1:42151-53982 GCA_018397915.1 Birgus latro | reverse complement strand
GGCAGTAGCCACAACACACAAATGGGAAACACGGACTGAAGGTGTTAATAATTACCATAGTGTTTGAAAGGAATTTAAAAGTGAGCACTGATGTTGACATGACGAGGTTACTTCGTTTGAGAAATCAGAAAGAAAAATAATAGTAGTAAGTAGGATGAATCAGTGAGGCAGGAAAAGAAAATACGAGAAGGAAGTAAGATGGACTTATGATGAAACTGTGAGAACATAAGAGAAGTAAGATAGATTTATGAAGAGAGAAAATATGAGGAGAATAGGAATAATTAATGAGGAAGGTGACAAAATATGGGAAGGAAGTTAAGGCGTTAAGTGAAAATAAACGAGAGAAGGAAGTAGGAAGGAAATCAATACAGGAATCGAGAGAGAAATGAAGCTGTATATAAGCACGTTTGTCATACTCTTGGCCCACCCCGCGCCATAAACCATCAATGGGGTGGAGTGGGGGTGGGGGGTAAAAGTAATGGGCGCGGTGAGCAAAAGTATGGATGAGATGGGATGGACGGTGAGGTTGAGACAGGAAAGCAAACCTCGTGAAAAAGGGTGTTGCTGGATTTGTGGATTTAGTGCAGTGAAGGTTACTCAAACATCCTCCATGAAAGTAATGTCGTGACGGTGGTGGTACGGAAATGAATGCGGGGCACAAAGAAATGAGATAGATGAGCTGGAATTGCGGTGAAGGGTGGCGCGGGACCATGAGTATTCCCAGTATACCCTGTGGATGTAGACGCTGCAGAAGTAATTGTTTATGTACAGTGAAGGTTTATTTAAATATTTTCTTGAACATTATGGACAAGCCCGCACTTCTCTCTTATACCTACGACGCAAGTAGAAATTGGTATATGAACAAAACCTAACTTAACCTAACCGTGAAAGCCAAGAATCCGGTCCTAATCTTGGCGATGAAGGAAAAACAGAAGCGAGTGGATCTCACGATTGGGTTAAGGCTTGCTGGGTCAGTGCAATATCTACAAATAAATCAGTCACACCAGAGTAATAGTAATAACAACCACAACCCAGGCTCATCTGAACGTGAACCCAGCGGATTGCAGGCTTAAACTGTCATCCACCTGCAGTTCATCATTCTTCCCTTGGGGACTTGGAGGATGCTGAAGGACGTTTGCATAACTGGGCAGCACAGTCGACGGTCACATCGGTGGCACAGCGAGAGGACGCCCTTCTCCAACACCATGGAGCAACAATAAACTTTAAAATTACCAAAATGAGTTGAAATGAGTGTGAGGAGGAGTGAGCACTGACCTCGACGCCGAGAGTGATCCAGGACACTTCGTTTGAAAAATTGGCAGTGAGGATGTGGTTGCCGACGGGAAGGCTGGGAAGAGTGAAGATGAAATTGGTGGCGAGAGTGAACCCGGACGAGGCTTCATTGTTCGGGTCTATTGCCACATCCAGCTCCTCTCCTGACAAAAGAAGAAAGCTTTGGGTTAATGCCTGTCCAGTGCACGAAGCTCATTAAGGCAATTTCCTCCGCGTCTCAATCTTCTAGACTACGACTAACAATGACCGGTGTTACATCCAGGTCCCCTAGGGACAAAGGGGAACACACACATTGTCCATGGTCCGTATTATCAGCTCCCTAACACCTTTTCCTTAATAGCTTATTTTTGCATATCATTAATTAGTAAAACTATCTATCTATCTATTGCCAGACGCCATAATCCCGTAAGGGGCGGCCATTTGACTTTTATTTATTTGTCTTACGGGGAGGGGCACTAACCCTCCACCAACCCATTTGCTGACACGTAGGGAGCACGTATGGTTTGGTTATATGGTTACCACCCAGCGTTGTAAATGGTTTCTTGGCTTACAGGAAACCATTTAGCTTGTCACTCAATGTAAAGCCACCTATCAAGGAAAGAAAACCAATAAGAAGTGACAGGAAAGATGGGAGAAATAGGAAGAGAGGAGGGCAGGCACAGAAAAAGAATGATAAAGGCTAAAGAAGAAGTAGGCAGCACAATATCAAGTGAGTGGACGATGGCCGCCACCACCTACCACTAATTAGTAAAACTTGTGTTATTTTTGCCTTCCATGTTGGCATTCAAAAGATATAAACAACACACATGAGAGCAATGAGGCGTAGCATGAAAAATAAATCGATAAGAAAAAGGTATTAGGGAGCTTCATTAATCGACGAGAATATACTGGCCTTAAAATCGAACCCAGTCTTCTAGTTTTGAGCTCAATCCGCTAACCCATGCACCACCGCCTCCCCGTCTCCTCCCCTGATAATGTAATTGTGGTAATGAATAGGCAAAAGGCAATGGGTAGGAACACAGGACCTTCTTAAGTTCTCATGATCCTAAATTGTGTATAGGTTTGCTTGTTATTTATCTGTCATCACTCATACAGCAACACGCACTTCACAACCAAAGCAGAGTTACCAGTGTGGTGAAAAATACAACAGACTCATTCCTGGTTTGTTTATGTATCTATCACCACTCATACAACTGCCAGACACTTCACAAAGCAGAGTTAATTGTGTGGTGAAAAATACAGCATAAAAAACTCCTGGTAAAAGTAAACTCCCATGCGGACTTGCTTGGTGTAGGAATTGGATACGACCATTGATGATTATGGTCTTTGGTGTTTATGGAAGCTAATATGAAAGAAAAAGTGAGTAACAACACAGACAGGCCTAAATGTGAGTGTGAATTGGCAACAAGTTAGGCAATAACAGCACAGGTATATATGAATGTGTAAGGGCAACGAGAGAAGCGAAAAAAAAAATAAAGTACCTATGAATATGAACAGACAACGAGAAAGTTAATAAAAGCAGTGGTATGTATGAATATGAAGAGGCAACGAGAAAGTGAGAGCACATGGCCGTGTTCATTAGTTCTTGGTCCTAAGCTATATACCAGACTGCTTGTTTGTCTTCATTTTCACTCAGACAACTACTACAGAGATCAAAACCAAATGAATGTCAGGGGGAGAAAAGTAGATCGAACAAAATCATGCTCGGTAACAATTAACCTCCTGGCAAAGGTTTAATGGAGAAACTGGCAAAAGTTCTTTATGAAAACGATCTCAAGTGTCTATGACTATGAGAAAGTGAGTAAGCAAATGGATCTATGAAAGTAAATAGGCAAGAGGGATGATGAAAGCACAGGGGAGGTGGATAGGGAATAAGAACAGACAACGAGACAGCGAGTGAGAGTTAAGGTGAACAGGGAGGAAGGAAGTGGGTGAAATCACAGGTGTGAAAGTGAATATAGAGCAAGAGTGAAAGTACAAGTGTTGATGGGCTGCATTTTCAACCCCTTCAGGCCGAGTACATCACTTCTGAGCTATTCATGCTGCAGTCAAATGATTTATCTCTGACTTGTGGACTTTTCGAACTGAGGGAGGTAAGTCTTCATTAACCCCTTCACTACAAGAAATCTCCTTTAACCTAAACAAAACCGTCTGGCAATACAAAGAATAAACTAAAAAAAAAAAAAAAAGTCGGCGGATTCAAAGGGTTAAGCAACAGAGTGTGATGGGGGAAGCGGGTCCACAATTTTTTACATCATGACTCAAACATAAATGGAAAGTAAGAGGTTTCACGATTTTTACCTCGTCGTTGGCTGCGTTATGGAAAGTGAAATGCAGTCGAAGAGTTTACTATCCTCACAGATGTTTTGAAATAATACCATCACATAAGTAAGGGTCCGTCTAAACCCTCCCAATCTCAGTTTTAACCTCTTCAAGCCAATGGCGCATTTTAAACTTCATTCTAGTTGCCTTTTCACGATTTTTATTCAACTTAGGATAGACTTTTCAAACGGAGGGGCTTAGATATGGCCTTCATTAACCCCTTCATCACAACAGGTCACTCCTAAGCTGGATATGATCGAATTGGGGTTTTGATTATTGTTTTTATTAACGTCTTTACTACAAGAGGTGTCTCCTAAGCCAAATAAAAGGGTCTGTTGTCGGTAAGAAACAAGGAAAACAAGGGCGCACTGGGGGAGATGGTGTGGTATTAATGCTGCGTTACGTCATGATCAGTCTCCCTCATGGTGACAGTGAGTGTACGTGCACAGGTAAGAACAACGCACATAAGAGGCCAGGTGTGTTGAGGGAAGGGGGGAGGGGAGAGGCGAGGCGAGGGAAGGAGGCGAGGGGTGGGGAATGGCGAGGGGGTAGGGGAGTGATAGGGGAGGGAGCTGGCCACAGTCGGACACTAAAAATATCTGTTCCCTCTCCTGCTTCTTTCTTCCTTGACCCCTTCAGTCCAAGGACGTATTTGATATTCCTGCCACCTTCAAACGATTTTATTTAGTTCAGAAAGGTAAGTTAGTTTTGAAAGGATTACTGCAGATTATTTGGAACCTCGTCACTACAGATGGTTTCCCCAAAAATGAACAATAACATCTGGAGAAAAGATACTACTACTACTACTACTACTAATAATAATAATAATAACAATAATACTCAAAATGAAGGGGCTCTAACTTCTGACAATCAGCCCAATAATTATCAGCCGACATTAATAAACTGATTTGACCACACATCATTGTCGTCTACGGTAGCTAGACAGTTCTGCTTTTGAATTCCTTGTCCTGGGGCTCTTGACTATAATACATTCCACTTTCACTCTTGTAGGTATGTTCTTGCACACCACTGCAAGCGTATTTTATTTAAATCAAAGTAAAAATGTCATACTTGATGTAGGAAAGGGCAAAAATATACAAGCAGAACAATAAGTAAGCGTTTAACCTTTGCCTATGTAGCAAAATTCTGGTCATTTATATAGAATTGAAGTCAATTCAGAAAGTAGAAAATTCCAGTTCAGAAACAAATTCCAAAATGCTAAGTAAAACTCTGAACAGAACGATGTGAAATCGAACTGATGCCGGCATGTGTACTGTACGAGAGTGAGATAACTAACAGAGTGTATGGAAGTGATGTGGCTGGGAAGAGAAGAGGAGGAGGGGGGAAGGAAACCTAGGACGAGGTGGTACAGAAACAAGGTGAGAGAGTATGAAAGGGGCGGTGGTGTATCAAGTGGTTTAAGAATCGTCAGCAATTCCTGGTGTTGAGGTCACCCCTCAATGGATGCTGCGTCAGGTAATAAGTGCGTATAGATTATAAGTCTTCATACTGGGTCCTGTGAATTGGTTCCGTGCTTCGTGCCCTCTCTCTCTCTCTTTAAGCTATGGACGTGGCATCCTATTGCTGTCAGTGTTTTTAGCTTCAGATTTACCCGATTAGTTTTGAAAATGGAGAGAAAAACGGGAGACGCGACAGTACTTTTGTGGCCGAAGTACGTACACTCATGATCACTAATTTCTGCCCATGAGTCATGGCTGCCCCCTTCCTACCCTTGTATGCCCAGGGAAGAGGGGAGAGGGGGAACGAAACGAGACCCACCCGCCTCTATCCCAGCTCCCAACCCTTCCCCATACCTCTACCCCCAAACCCGTCATTCTACACTGGCAGCTACATCTCAAGCTGACTTCATACTTAACACTCCTGGTCCCAATACTGATACACGAACATAAAACACTAGGATATGCAGAAAGTATATAACTAAGAACACGCTGCAGCTAGAAATTATTGCATTATAATGTTGACAGTAAAACAAAACCGTTAACATCGGACACCTCAGGCCCCACACACACACACACGCAGACACAGACAAGCACGCACGCAAGCACACGCAGGCACCCAACGCATGAGGCCAGAGGTGGCTGATGTTAATGTTTTTGCTTTACTGTCAACACTGTGATGCATTAATTTCTTGCTGCTGCGTGTTCCTGGTTATATTATATACTCTTTACATATCCGAGTGTTCTATGTTTGTGTGTAAGTAGTGTGACTAGCAGTGTTAAGTATGAAGTCAGCTTGAGATGTAACTGCCGAATGACGGGTGGTGGGGTTGGGTAGGAGTATGGGGGAGGGTTGGGAGCTGGGGTATAGGCGGGTGGAGCTACTTTCGTCCTCTCCTCCCCTCTTCCCTGGGTATATAGGGGTAGGAAGGGGGCATCCATGAGTAGAAATTAGTGACCATGAGTGTACGCGTGGGAAAATTCATAATAGTGATGACTGAGTAATGATAATGATTGTGCGGCTGGGAGGACTGACAGTGTTGGCGAGAAAATATGCTGAGAGAGAGAGAAAGAGCTATTGTGAACAGTAGCCTGCCAACGATACCACTATGTTATGTTCATGTACCTTCCGACACAAAACATCGCATGTTAGTCATTGATTTTATGAACAATACTGTACAGAGACATACTCATGCAGCTTTTCATTATACTTTGGTTAATACTTATGTACTGTTAACCAAAGAGAGCACGGACATTATTTGTATAGCAGAGATAGAACTCTGTAGTATTGCTGTAATTAATATGAATTTAGTTGAATATTTATATGCGATATGCATTTATTTTTTCTGTTATATGCAGGGCTTAGGGCACGTGCCCTATACTGTATATATGCCCTGGGGTAAACATGTCCCTGCATCTGTTTATTTGTGAATCGGTCTCTATTTATCACTGTCTCTGTTTATCGTGTGTTTATCTATTTATGTATATTTTTCTGTCTGTCTGCCTCTATACAATAAGTGCAAACATAGACTAAATCCTCCTGAAACTGGATGTAGTGAGGCTTAAGAGGAAAATTATACATGTTGAAGTTATATAAGAAAATAAGTGAAGACGCTGTTAACTGCGACTTGGTAATAATGACCCCACTTGCACAACATGGAGTGAAGGTCCCCCCTCCCCCCTCACAACCCCCTCTCCCTCTCACTCCTCCCTCCCCCTAACCCCCCCTCCTTCTTAGCACCTCACCCACCCACCTCACCACCTGTCCTTCCCCTTCATAACCCCTCCCCTCCCCATCACTCTTTCCTCACCACCTTTACCTCTCCCCCTCCCATAACCTTTGCCTCACCACTCCTTTCTCACCATTCCTGCCTCTCCTTTCTCTTCCTCACACTATCCCTGCCACTCCTAGATCTTGCCTTAGCCACATCAGAAAATGTAGTGCGTAACGTAACTGTAGAAGAAGAATTTAGTAAAAGTGATCATCGCATATTTACATTCAGCATAAAATTCTGTGAAGACAGTGTCAGGGCCAGTTGTGAGAAAGCGCCTGACTTTAAGAGAGCAAATTTTAAGAAATTAAAGGCAATTATAGGTGCAGGCGACTGGCATCCCACTGTCCAAACTTTAAATATCAGTGATGCATGGAATTTTTTTTACCGAAACTCTCAACAGTGCTGTCAGGTTATGCATTCCAGTGCGCAACAGAAGGCCTGCCAAAAATTCTAAACCTAAATGGTGGAACTCCGACATTAAACATTGTCTGAAAGCTAAAAATCTTGCATATAAAAACTATAATACAACAAAGAGTCAAACAAATGATTACGATGCCCTTCGACGAACAGCCAAAAAATTAATTAAATGCAGCAAGAAAAACCTTGAGGCACATATTGCAAGTATCAGTAAATCAAATCCCAAATAATTTTTCAGTTAAATAAGAAGCAAAAAGGTAATAACTCCAACAATCGGTCTCTTAATCACAGATAACGGAGAGCACACTGATGATGAAACTATGATGGCGAAAATTCTTAATACGTCTTTCGCGTCAGTATTTACAACAGAAAATATACATACGATTCCTGCTGTTTCCCCCATTCCTATAGAAGAGGGCAACATAATTACTGACATCACAGTTAGCGATCGCGACGTACTGCTTGCAATAAACAAATTAAAAGAGAATAAAACACCAGGACCAGAATGAAATATCAAAGCCTTTGTCTGAACTTTATCACTTAAGAGCAGTATGGTGCCACATGAATGGAAGCTTGCCAACGTAACCCCAATATTCAAAAAGGGCAACAGAGCCCAACCAGAAAACTACCGCCCAATTAGTTTAACATCGGTGGTTTGCAAATTGCTCGAAACTGTTATCAGACACAAATTTGTGAAACACTTAGAAACAAACAATCTCATCAAAGATTCGCAACATGGTTTTCGTAATAATCGCTCTTGCCTCACGAATCTGCTGGACTTTTTCAATGATATACTGAATATGTACTGTATGATGAAACTAAATCTGTTATGTGGTCTACCTAGATTTTCAAGAGGCCATTGACAAAGTTCCACACAAAAGACTCCTTCAGAAGCTAAAGGCACATGGTTTCAGCGGCAATGTTCTTGGATGGGTAGAAAATTGGCTCTCTGGACGAAAGCAAAGAGTTGTAATTAATGGAAAAGAGTCAGACTGGATAAACGTTACAAGTGGAGTGCCACAGGGTTCCGTGTTAGGTCCTGTTCTTTTCTTAATATATGTAAATGATATTGACGAAGGATTGTGCTGTAAGATTTCAAAATTTGCTGATGATACTAAAATAGGTAACAGAGCATATACCGTACTGCAAAGGCAAGCAATTCAGAGAGATCTTGATCAGCTGTTTAACTGGTCCCAAGTTTGGCAAATGGATTTTAATATTAATAAATGCAAAGTGCTAAACACTGGCTAGTTATAGCATGAATAATGTCCAACTTGATAGGGTAAACCACGAAAAAGACTTAGGAGTTATAATAACAGACGATTTGAAACCAAGCAAACAATGTACAGAAGCAGTGAAAAAAGCCAACAAACTGATTGGATTCATAGGCAGAGCATTTGAATATAAGTCCGATATCATCATCCTCACTTTGTATAATTCCTTAGTGCGCCCGCACTTGGAGTACTGCGTTCAGTTTAGGTCACCGTATTATAAAAAGGATATGGAAAAGCTTGAAAGAGTGCAGCGAAGGATGACAAAAATGATACCTAGATTGAGAAATAAACCATACGAGGAACGTTTAGTAGCCTTGAATCTCTTTACCTTAACTAAACGGAGGATACGAGGAGATTTAATTCAAGTATTCAAAATATTCAAAGGACTAGATAACATGGCTGTCAATAAATACTTCACAGTTGATCACCGGAGTTATACTAGAGGCAATGGGCATAAAATAATTGGCAAACGATTCCAATCGCAAGCATTTCTTCTTCAACAGAGTTGTAAATATATGGAATAAATTGCCCTCCAATGTAGTAAATTGTAATACAGTACTAACCTTTAAAGGTCAACTGGATAAATATTTGTCGTCTAACCCCCAACTTCCTATGTTTATTCCTGAATAAAACACTTGTATTAATTTTTATTTTATTATATTCTTTTAGAGCCTGGATCAATTTACTAAATGCAAATATATGCACGGTGATAATGTTTTAAGTTTCTTCCATCAGAGTCCAACTGAGACCACGGGATCACTATATTTACGTGTATCTGTAACTTTTGAATTCCTGCAAAGTCCAACTGAGACCAAGGGATTATTAGCTATATTCACGTGTATCTGTTTCTTTTGAATTCCCGCAAAGTCCGAGACCACAGGATTACTGTATTCACGTTGTTATGTCCACAGAGTCTCATCATCCGCAGACGCCCCGTTAACTCAGTGTACCCGTACATATCGTCATGCGTTATTTATTTATTCGATTATTCATTGTACTTTACTACTTTCTCTTTCAGGTTATTCATACTGGTAGCTTATAGATAACGTATTATATAATGCAGCTTTTCCTTTTCAGTCTTTCCTATGAAATTTCCATGTCAGTTTTTCCATGCTGCATGGTGGTCTTTCTCACTTTTTCTTGCCAGTTTTAACTGGAGGGTTTGGAGGCGGGGGAAGCCTTCTTGCTTTACTATCCTTATCCTTCAGCATGTAGAGTTAGATCTTGTAGTCATACTCTGCTCTGTAACAAACAGCCTCGAAAGGACCATAAGGTCTGTTGCTGTTTGCTTTCCTATGTACTCCTTTCCCACACCATCCCTGCCTCTCCCTCCCTTCCCCACTCACCACCCCTGCCTCTCCCCCCGCCCCCCCTCCCCACTCACCAGCCATTTTCTCCCCTTCCTCCCTTCCGTTCACTACCCCTGTCTCTCCCCTCTCCCCTTCCCCCTCACCACCCCCGTCTCTCCCCTCCCTCCTAATTATCACCCCTGACTCTTTTCCCTTCTCTCTCACAATTCTTGTCTCTCCCATCCCTCCCTACTCACAACCCGTGCCACTCCCTCCCCGCTCATATTCCTGTCTATCCCCTCCCTCCCTCCTACCTCACTAGCCCGGCCTCTCCCTCCCTTCCACACACCATCCATGTCTCTCCCCTCCCTCCCCCTCATCATTCCTACCTCTTCCCTCCCTCCCTCTACCTTACCCTCCCTGCCTCCCCCAACCCTCCTTCTCCTTCATCACCCCTATCTCTCCCATCCCTCCCTCACCACCCCTGCCTCTCCCCTCCCTCCCTATCACCACCCCTGCCTCTCCCCTCCCTCCATTTCCCTCACCACTCCTGCTTCTCCCCCCGCTTTCCTCCTCACAAATCAGACCTCCTTCATCCCTCCCCTTTCACGGCCAGTTGACCTTAGCCTGTTATCTGGGTAGGGTGTAGGGTGGGGGTCACCTTCAGAGCTATAGATGAGGAAAATAAAGGAAGGAGCATCGAAAATGTGTCGGTTAGATCAGATGAGGGAGGGAGGGATGTATGTACAGTATATAGCTAGTCTCTACATCCCAGAGAATTGCCTTAACATGAATAAACCAGAAAGGTGTATTAATAATGAAGTAACACCACTTGGAGGGGGTTTCAACACTTGGTATAGACTAACGGAACATAATGGCCAATATATATACAAAAGGTGGGAGGCTGCTACAAAATTTACATCATGACCCTGAGGCAGGCCTGGTGGGGGCAAGAGAGACATCGCACATTACGGGGATGGGATGGGAGGCTGAATTATGCCTGGATTTTATGTGGCCAAGGGATCCAGAGTGACTTATAACCGAAATGCTGAGTAATCATTCTCGTCTTGATGCTAATACACCACTGGAAAAAGAGATTAATTTAAACACTTAAACAATACTGCTACCTAAGGAATAAATAAAGCATGTTGAAGCTGGTAAAAGATTTTGGCACTTGATAAACCAACGTGTACAGACACATTTCAGAAATGCTTTAATTGAAAATATATTTGGGGTGAAAGCGACACAAATAAAGACGGCAGGGAACCAATAAAAAGAAAACAATCACTCAGAGTGCAACACCTGTGCACACCTGCTGGTTTAAGGGCGGAATATTAGATTTTGTCCTGCGACCTTGTCTTTCAAAATCAACTATGGTTCATATCGCATTAATGCTGTTAAGTTATGCTCAGTGATCTTGACCCCTGTGATTTTGACCTTTGACTGACTGCTTTTAAAATCGAATCTCATCATCTTTGTTTTAACCTACACCCTTCCACAACGTTTGTTCTACATCCGATAAATACTATTAAAATTGACCTTGTCAAGTGACCTTCACTTCTGACACACTGCCATAAAAATGAAACAGCATTCGGGAGCCTAATGCTAATCGCCCGCCAGAATATGCTGTTGGCCGGGGGTTGGCGCCGCACCTCCAGTGGGAGGCTGGGGTCGGATGGCCGCGCCCCTCTCTGAGAGAGGCAGGGGGGCTCGAAGGAGAAGGGGGAGCGGAAGATTTGTGCTATATCTTGACACCCTGAAGGTTTCATGTTGATAGCTCAGGCCGTTCAAGAGATATAATGGTGCTACAGGCGGGCGATAAATACTAGTTGACCTTTGGCAGCCATTTTGATGACCTTGACCTTGATCCCAACCGCCCATTTTCGAACTCGTCCAAGATTTTGACCATATCTTGATACCCTGAAGGTTTCAAGTTGATAGCTCAAGCCTTTCATGAGATATAATGGGAACACACACACACACACACACACACACACACACACA
>JAGKTI010000947.1:26314-37466 GCA_018397915.1 Birgus latro | reverse complement strand
ATGTCGGGAAGTGTAAAGTGGAGACTTAGTTACCCAACTTCAGAAGTCTCCACAAGTCCTACGGTAGTTGACAAGTGCTAAAAAAAACATCCAAGGAGAAAGCTGAAGGTATGTGCCATATGCATATGTAATTATAATATTCTAGGACTAATAACAGATTTTTGGCAAATATTTTTAAAAAGTCAGTCGGAGCACGAATATCCCCGCGGAAATGACACGGAAAATTTCCTCCGACAACCCCGCGGTGTAGGGGTTAAGATACCTTTTATTTGCACTTACCCAGCCAAATGCGTTTATTTTATTTATTTATTTTTATTTTTTAAATATAGGGATATGCAACAAGTCTGTACCTTTTACAGCAATAAATACTTCAATTCAAATTCAACTTCCTCAAATTCATTGTCCGTTTGGGTTAAGCACAGATTCATACTCGTTTCATGTTTGCTTGTATAGTACAATGACAATGCACAACAGCACTTATGAGAAATGGAATATAAGTTACAATTGTTTTTTGTACATATGATACTTCAGATATGAAACTGAATCCAACCAATCACGCAGCAGGAGTGCGCAGGTGCCACATTCACAAAAGTGGATCATCAGCTGGAAAAAAATCGGATATAGTTACCAGTCTTTCACTCTCACGTCGCTGGCTGCTTGCAACCCTGTTGGTTTGATTGACAATTTGCTGGACAAAACCCTCACCGAAAAACAGGTGGAAAAAATCCAGCCTGCTTGAGCCACGGTGTATGTCAGGAGCAGTGCAGCCTGCTCGTCCCTGCTCAGTGAAGGGGTGAATTATGGGAGAAAAATCACTCCCATCTTCCCAATTCCATGTCACATCGTCCCCATCGTTGCCTTCGTCAGGGTGGGGAGGAGACGATGGTGGGGGAGGTTGGGGAGGAGGAGAGAGGAGGGCTTCCCGACTTGCACTCCTCTTCCCTCGCTCTTTACCGTTACCCGTACGACCTTGGGGAACATCAGGGGGCTGTGGGGAGTAGGTTTGGGAATATTGGGGAGCATAAGACGTGCTGGGGAGTGGCTCATCCTCACCTCCCCGCTCCATCACCACACCACGTGAATCACTCCGCTGACTCACCGCCACACATCGTGAAGTATGCTGCCTCACACCACCACGTGAGCACAGTGACTCACTCCCGTCACTGTCCCTTTCACTCACCGCCCCAACACTCCCTTTCACTTTGCACTTCCTCCACACCACTTCCGGCCTCCCCAAACAAGACACTAAGCCCATACCTTTGAAAATGACGTGTTGTCCTCTCGGGGCCGCGATGGGTCATTATCTCGTGCCGTACCACGTGGCAGCACGTCCCACGGCTCCCTCCTCGTCCTCATCCTTGCTTTCCCCCTCAACATCATGTAGGGGCTCGAGAGAGGTTCTAGCACGCTGGCAGGCCTGCTCTAGCGGCGCGATAAGTGACATACCGCCGCTTTTGTGGTGAAGGGACCTTTTCATCACTGCTAATGCTTTCCTCCTCCTAAGGCTGGATGTAGTCTTTATCCGCCACCTTGTCATCGAGGGGTGAATCACTGTCGCCTGTAGAGGTGTCCAGGGCGGCTTGTATCTGGTCGTCTGAGAGGCCTCGGTGTGCCATGTCTGACCTGGGTCACTGCTGGGAGGTGAGTGGACGAGGTGCGGCTGCACGCGGGTCATGCGGGGTTGCCGAGTGTCCCCGCCTGGTGGCAGATAGGGGAAGGTCGTCCGCGCCTACGTACCCAAAATCAAGCGCGAAATTTGAAATTTGTGCAAATTACGAACTTTGTAATTGTGCGACGTACCAGTACATCGATGGGTGTAGCTGTGACAACGTACCCATACGTCGACGGGACGCCTCGGGTTAACCTGACTTTGCCCTGTAACCTTGATCTTTGATCTATTGTTTTAAAGAGGCAGTACGTTGACCCCTTCAATAAGCCTCAGCTCTTCCACCATATTTGGTCAACATTAGATCAAAATTTTTTTATATATTTTGTAAACACTGACATACGCAAGTCGAACTTTACCTTGCCCTGTGACTTTGACATTTGACAGCTTGTTCTAAAAACTGAATACCTTCATTCTTATCCTCCCTTCCTTCTACTTTGATCAAAATTAGATACAATCCTTTCAAGTTGACTTTCCTAGCTATACATTTGACCTTGCCCTGTGACCTATTGTGTTCAAATATGACTGATTTAATCATGGCTGATCCTCAGCACTTCCACCAAGTTTGGTTAAAATCTGATAAAAACTATCTGAGTTATTATATACACACACACACACTATCTATGTATCTATCTATTGCCAGACGCCTTAATCCGTAAGGAGTGGCCACAAACAAATCGCCTCCATGTAGCCCTGTTCCCTACCATTTTACTGTCCGGCTCCTAGCTCACCCCCCCCTCTCATATACCTCTCCACTCCATCCATCCATCTCATCCTTGGCCTCCCCCTCCCTCTCCCCCCCTCCACCTCACTCACATACACTCTCCTCATCAGTCTCTCGCTCTCCATCCTCTCCACATGGCCAAACCACCTCATTGTTTTTCTCCTAACGCTTCCTATCACATCCACATCCAAGCCACAACGCTCCTTCATTTCCTCATTTGTCAGTCTCTCTCTCCTTGTGACTCCACATGCTCCTCTCAAATAACTCATATCCACTGCCCTCACTCTTGACTTGCGTCCCTCCAAGGAGGTCCAAGCTTCACTTCCATACTTTAGAGCTGGTATCACAATACTGTCATGCAGTGACTTTTTCACTTCGATGCATACACGAAAACATTTAGCAGCACTCGCTCCGCGAAACGCGGGTGTAACGAGTGAACATTAAAGTGAATTTGACAGGAAGGTCGGAAAAACAAAATATATATAAAGTAAGTGTGAAGAGAATTTAATAAAGTTACGGAGAACTGTGAGTATTTTAATACTGAAAGCGACAATTACTAAATTAAGTAATGACTGGGCCTCAGCTTCCTGTACTGAAACTACCATGCGATAGCAAGAAGGCAGGAGCTGGAAGGGGGGGGGGAGACATCAGAATATTCTGAGTGCATTACAACCCCGAGGTCAGTCTTATGTGAAAATTACGTGAGATGGGATGCTCTCAGGCGTCACAAGAATGGAAAATCTACACCTGGTGAAGATGGCATTACTTCTAGCATAAAAAAATAGATCATTTCTTGATCTATTTAATGAGTTTCAGTCTTGGTAAGCTACTAAGGCATGGAAACTGGGATCAAATCACTCCCATCCCTAGGCTAATGGAAAGAGAAAGACCAATACCTCTAACATCATGATGCTGCAAAATGTTGGAAAGACTCTTATTGGAGAGACTTATTTACAGTCGAAGATATAAACTTAGCATTTATCTATTTGGATTAATAAAGGGTAAGGGTATAGATGGAGTTACAACTGGATGTTTATCGAATGATGCTGACTACTGTCAGATATTTATGACTTTAAAGGGGACATTCAAGAAAAAATGGAGAGATTAAATTATATGAGTTAACTGCTGTGGGAGTCTCAGAGAGTCTGGTTCACTGGGTGGGAGACTGCCTCCACGGCAGGAAAACTCGCGTTTTATTTCAGGGAACACTTTCAGAGGAAATTTTTCTTTGGTCTGGTGATGCCCCAAAGGGTTGGTGTTATATTTAAACCTTTTGAATGTTCTAACGAATAAAATACAAACGAAATTTTGGGGCAGAGACTGAAACAAAAACATATGCAAATAATATTTTGAAATAGCAAAATATCTGAAATCATGCAGAGAGCTATAAATCAATATGAAACAAGGAGTACTCAAAAATGCAATACTCGAGCTCACTAACTGGTCCAAGAGCCAAACATCTGACTTTGTAATGTGGCTTTGACCTTCGACTGACTTAATTTTTACCTTATCTCTAGTCTTTTCACCAAGTCTGTTTAAAATCAGATCAAAACTGCCTTAGTTGATTCTGCTCTGTGACCCTGACATTTGGTTTTTCCTTGTGACCTTGACATTTGACTGTTCCCAAAATCGAGCCCCTTTATCCATGCCTTGCCCGGGTCCTTTCCCAAAAGTCTGGCCTAAATCGGATGAAAATTGTTTGTTGGCCCTGGCGTGTGACCTTATCATCTGATCTCTTCTTAATAAAAACAACACACCAACTCCTAGTCTCATCGCCCCTCACCATTCCTCCCTCTACCCTCCTTTTCCCTCACCACCCCTTCAACTCCCCACCCCCTCACTACCTGTGCCTCTCCCCTCTCTCTTTTTCTCTCTACCCGAGCCTCCCTCTCCCTCCCCCTTGATCACCCAAAACTCTATCTCTCCTCTAATCAGTTTCTACTTCCTCTCCTCCTCGTCCCTCTCCCATTCTCTCTTTCCTCCCTCATCTTTCCTATATCCTCCACACCAGTACCTCTTCCTATCCTTTTTCCTTAAAACATCCCATGCTTTCCTGTCTTTTCCTTTTTCCAATTTGACTATCTTTTCTCACTACATTTCGTATGTTACAACTTAAGCTTTTACTCCAATCTTCTGTCACAACCTTCTTTCTGATCGTCAGAATGGGTTCCGTCAGGGATGCTCCACTGGTGATCTTCTCACCTACCTTTCTGACTCTTGGTCATCCTCCTTTCGGAACTATGGCGAAAGCTTTGCCATTGCACTTGACATCTCTAAGGCTTTCGATCGAGTCTGGCATAAATCTCTAATTTCCAAACTGCCCTCCTACGGTTTCTATCCTTCCATCTGTGGCTTAATCTCTAGCTTCCTTTCTGGTCGTTCTATAGCCGCTGTTGTAGACGGCCACCGTTCTTCTGCTAGACCTGTCAACAGTGGTGTTTCTCAGGGCTCTCTCCTATCACCAACTCTCTTTCTTTTATTCATCAATGACCTTCTAAGCTGTACATCTAACCCTATCCACTCATATGCCGATGATTCCACCCTTCACCTTTCCATTCGGTTTTCACAACGTCCATCTCAGCAGCTACTTCAACAAAAAAGGGATGAGGCTATGGCACACCTAATGTCTGACTTGGCTCGTATCTCTGACTGGGGTAAAAATAATCTTGTTGTTTTTAATGCATCAAAAACTCAGTTCTTACATTTATCAACCCGACAAAATCTTCATCAGGATTACCCACTAATGTTTAATAATGTCCAGCTCAGTCCTGCATCATCCTTGAACATGCATGGGGTTTCATTCTCTCTGGATTTGTCTTGGAAAGAACATATAACATCTCTTGTGAAATCTGCTTCCAAGAGATTAGGTGTGCTAAGCCGATTCCGTACTTTCTTTACCCCTACACAGTTGTTGACCTTGTACACGGGTTTTATTCGCCCGTGTATGGAGTACAACTCTCATGTGTGGGGAGGCTCCCCACATGCAGCTCTTCTCAATAGGGTGGAGTCAAAGGCTTTTCGTCTCATTAACTCTCCTCCTCTTACTGATTCCCTTCAACCTTTGTCTCTTCGCCGCACAGTTGCATCTTTATCTCTCTTCTACCGCTACTTCAACGGTCACTATTCCTCTGAACTGTCTGCTTGCATCCCTCCACCTCTACGACGGGCACGTAGTACCTGTCTACCAACAAACTCTCATCCCTTTTCTGTCCAACTCTCTAATGCAAGAGTTAACCATTACTCCCAGTCCTTCATTTATGCAACTGGTCAACTATGGAATTGTCTTCCTCTGTCTGTATTCCCTACTTCCTATGATCTCCAGTCTTTCAAACGCAGTGTGTCCAGGCATCTCAAAATGAATGGATCTTGAATTTGGCTCTCTTTTGTACTGTTTTGCTTTTTCTTGGAGGGAACAGTATGTGAGCCCATGGCCTTTGGTTCCTTCTTCCTTGCATAAAGAAAGAATAAAGAAATCTCCTAATCTTTCTTTAACTCCTCTCCCATCTTTCTTCATTTTTCCCCTCCTTCATCTTCATCTTTAATTCTTACTTCCTTCCATCCCCTTCCTCCTTCCCTCAATCTTTCCCCTTTCCCTCTTTCGCCTTATCATTCGCTTTATATTACATGCTGTCTTCCTTCCCTCCCTTCTTTTTTTTATCTTCCTCGTCTCCAAACTCATCTTCTTTCGAGTACCTGACTTCCTTTCGCTTTCCTTCTTCTCTATCTATCTATCGTCAGATGCCTTAATCCCGTAAGGGGTGGCCACTAACAAATCGCCACCATGTCGCTGTCCCCCGCCAATTCAATGCCCTGCTCCCAGCTCACACCCCCTTCCCTCATATACCTCTCCAATCCAACCCTCCATTTCATACTTGGTCTCCCCCTCCCTCTCCCCCCCTCCACCTCACTCACATACACTCTCCTCGTCAGTCTCGCACTCTCCATGTGACTCCACATGCTTCTCTCAAATAACTAATTTCCACTGCTCTCACTCTTGACTTCTGTCCCTCCAACAGGGTCATTGTCATTCTCCCTTTTCTTATCTTTTTTTTTCTTTTCTCCACGTTCCCTTCCTCCTCATCTGTTGCTCATTCCCCAACTTCCTCCTCCTCATTCCTCCTTGTGTGCTTTTCTCGCCTTCTTCATATTTGTTTTCTACTGTGTATCTAGGTTCGCATGTATCAAGCATCTTAAGCAATATTCAAGGTAAATAAGGGTCTGAAGGAATTTTGTACTTAAAAAATCGTCTTTGCATTTTTTCACATCAATATTCTCTCTGACTGGTTGTGAAGCATTTGGTCAGGAGAATATTATGAAAATGTTACTACTTAATTCCTTCAATCTGGTGATGTGTTTACTGGTTTATTTGTCCTACTTCCACACCATTATATTTAGCTTTGGGGAGACTCGTGTAGTGACGGGGTAAATGAAAGCTATCTTCAACCCCTCCAGATCAAAAACTCTCTCCAGAGCTGAATAAAATGGACTGGAAATCATATAAAAACTTGACAGAACATACGTCGTCACACTGATGGGGTTTAAGTATATATACAGGGCGATTAGTAAATACGGCTCCACTAGAAACTCATCTGGCGATATCTTTTGTTACGGGGAGGGTTCAGTCTGCTGGTGTGGGTGTGGCTGTGGAAGTATGAAATGAACAGAGGACACAGGAGAGAGAATAATTACTCTGAATCAGCCGTCCACACAACACAAGAGAAACTATCGTGCGGAGTGGAAGAGGAGTGTTATGTGAACCACCCTGTATAAGGCCCCTCCTGACGTTCATCCCACACATACCTAAGACTTGATTGCCCTGCAGGAGTGTCAGGTTGGCTGTCCAGGGCGGGTCGTCGGAGCCCAGGCAGGTCAGGTCAAGGGTCACTTCTCCTGGGGGTGTAGCCTGAAGGGGGGGGGGGAAGAACGGGGAGGAATGAAGTAGTAGTAGTCATCATCATCATCATCAACTTTTTCCCACACAAAGATGGGATAGGCAACAATATGACAGCATTATAAATAAGACAATGGCTTCACTGATGACAGAGTTAAATCAGTGGTATGTGGTATATATGGAGGTGGTGGTACAGCGAACAGAGCGGTGGACTGAAGCTATATCTGGTACTGGTTATTCCAAGGAACAGTTTGTAATTTAAAATTTATATCCATTCCCTTACGCCCAACAATCTTTCTACGTACCATACACCTTCACATGTTACTACCTCGGCACTAATACTCACCACCCGTATTGAATACCGAGTAGGGCTGCCTCATTCAGAACTGGTTTGACGGCATTAGCGAGGGTAGTTATATGGCATGCCCGTGGTCTCGTGGAAGGTGGGTAGAGTAACGTATGTTTTAATGAATTCCAAATAACCACACTGCTCTCTGTCCCAGCTTTTTTTTTATTTTTTTTTTTATGTGTCCGACTCTGGGCATAGGCTTTACAGCCTGCTATCAAGGCCCAGCCGTCCTCCTACATACCATACACCTCTACATGTCACCACTTCGGCGCTAACACCCACCATCCATATTGAATACATGCTAGGGCTGTCTCATACAGGACTGGTGTATTGGTATTAGCGGGGTTATTTTTACGACATGTCGGCGGGTCTTCTGGTAGATCAGTAAAGCCTGATTTAATGAAATTCAAATCCTTAAACTGTTCCCTGCCCCAGCGAGGATTCGAACCTGGGTCCCTCGGGACTGCAAGCCAACTCTCTACCGATCGAGCTACCGCCTCCCCTTAAGTTCGACCTCACGTCATTTCGTTTTCGTTTTCGTTTTTGAAGGCTCCAACACGCTTGCATGCGTCGGTCTTGGTCACCTAATGGCGGCTCTCCATGCTGCTCGATCTATGGCAGCCTCCATGTTCAGTCCCTTAACCCTGAGGTCACCCTTAATGACCTCGTCCCATGTCTTTCTCGGTCTACCCCTCGCAACCCCACCCCCAATATTAACACTTCTCACCTTCTGCACCCAATTATCATCCTCCATCCTCTCCACATGCCCAAACCATCTCAGTCTACCTCTCCTCATCGCAATACCAATACACTCCAGTCCCATCCTACCTCTCAACTCTTCGATCGTAAACCCAGCGCCCCCCAGGCCTTGCACGCAGGGACGCACTGCACATCCACCTAATCATTGTCATTTCTGTACGTCTGAGCCTGCGAATATCCTCTTCCTTTACGACACTTCAAACGACAAATCACTTCTCTAACCACCTGATCACCACCCTTCCGTCAACGTCATGTTTATTTTATTCTTGCTGCTGCCTGACGATTTAGAGCAATTTTTGGCAGGATCTCTGTTAGTGAATGGATTAATGAAGGTTACACTTAACCCTCCCATTTCGAAAGTCTCCTAAGCTGAATAAAACCGTCTGAAGGTAAACAACTAAGTCAGTTCCATATGACTCCCTCAGAGACCCTGGGACCCAAGGCTAGGCTACTGAAGTCCTGTATATCTTTAAGGGTAGATAACCAGCTCTGCCGCTCCCCGCCCGCCCTCCCACTTCCCTCACCACCCCTGCCTCTCACCTCACTACCCTTGACGACCATCCTCTCCCTCCCGCTTCCCCCACAACCCCTACCTCTCCCCTGAACATCCCTTCCTTCCCTTCTCTTTAACCACCCCTCCAACTCCCACTCCTTTCTCCTCTCCCTATCCCTCCCGCTCCTCTCACCACCCCTGCCTCTCCCCTCACTTCCCTTGCCTCTTCCTTCCATTCTCTTATACTACCCATCCATCTCATCCCTTTCTCCTCTCCCTCACCCTCCTCTCCCTTTCCTCTCCTCTCTCTTCACTCCTCCAGTTACCTACATACCCATGGCTTGCTGGTGCTGAGTGTCCACTGGTGCTGTAAAATGATGGGGATGACCCGCACTTCCAGGCTGAAGGTGGTCACGTTCAACTCGTTCTCAGCTTGTCCGTTCACCTGGTACTTGCCGGACGTCAGGGCCACATAATCCACGTAATGAGTCGCTCCTCCTTCTGGCACTTCTGTGGGTCAAGGTGGTTGTTGCTGAGTAAAGGTTCAGCGTGTTGTTGCGGTATGTACAATTGGCCAAAGTTTCGTCTCATTCTCTGCCCAAACCCGTGGCTAAAATAAAGTCGTTGCCAGAGTTTCCCATCGGACAAAGACCTGGTGTTGGCCCATCGATTTCCATTACAAACTGTACGAGTAACAGTGTCATCGAGAACTCTTCCTTGAATTGCCTAGCACTGGACATTAGTGTCTCCATTCATTTAAGAACCCCTGGCTTCGACTTCCCTCAAAGGGTAAGATAAGTGGGTGAGCAGATCACGACTGTGCACTGCGTTGTTGTTAAGCAACCCGGGTCTGTCTGACCAAAGAGACCCACCAACCGAATGCTAGTAACTGTCCATGCAAGGACGTCCTGTACGGTGAACCAATAATGTATCTTTGCTGTAAACACTGCCCACCACAGCGAGACGGAGTAAGTGTGGAGATTTGTTTCCCAGGTGGACGTCGCATGTGTCAACCCACTTATATGTTAACCACCCAGTGTTATAAATGGTTTCCTGGGTTACTGGAAACCATTAGGCTTGTCAGTCAGTGTAAAGACACCTGATGTGAAAAGAGGAGTAATCACGGGAAAGATGGGATAACTAAGGAAGTAGAGTGTATTAGCGCTTGCGGGTGTGAATTTTACTTCACTGCAGGTGCAGTGCAAAAGAAAGCGTTACCAGAATGAGAATGTATTTCTGATTAAAGGAGTTTCAATACAATGCAAATCAGAAGACAAAAAATAATGAAAGCAGTCACCTCTCTCCTTACAACCCCGTATTTCCTTAGACTCACTCACCATCGATGTATGCCATGAGCTCGGTGGGTGTCCCGTCTTCCACGGTTAGGTTAATTGCAACTGGGGCTCCCTGCAAGAAAAAAGAAATCATATACTGTATACCATGAGAGACTTTGTAGCACTTGTTTCTTAGCAATGTATTCACTACCGTACACTTTATTAGTCTTTGAAATGTTACTGACACAAAGTATTATACGTCTCAGTTATTGTATGTCGGTATTAAAACGATATAGCTAACAAACAAACCAAATCAAGGTGAAATATGCAAAGAAAAACGTTAAAGAGGAAAGGCTATGAAGTCTCCTATGCTAACGGGTCAATATGAAGGCAATTGAACAAGTAGTCTCGATATGACTGGTAATATAATAGACTTTACGTGTGCATGCATGGATGGGCAGAGAGATATCCCCAAACCCAGAAGGCTGTGTTTACTAGAAGATTCAACTCTGTTCCTGGAGGCAATTAGTCCCCCTGTGGCGGGGGGGGGACACAATCTGGCTGCACTGTGGGGTGGTGCTACTACTTTGCGGCCGGGTTGTGTTAGGAAGAATTCCGCCACCGTATTCCCTGCGTGTCGTAAAAGGCGACTAAAAGGGGCAGGGTGAGGGGACTGGGACCCCCTCCTCTGTTTTTAGGGTGAGGAGACTGTAGCACCAGTCGAGCAGGGCAGTACTCCCAAGGAGGATGGAAAGCTGATGACAGGGAGAGCTGGAGCTCCCGTTTCATCAGCCCTCAGGACTTGTTCCTGACCATCCTCCTTTGCTGAACTTTTTCAGTGTCTCAGTTACACAGAGAGTAGACCAGCATGCTCTCCAATACAAGTTTCTCTAACTGTCAACACCAAACTACATACACGCTACACACTACACTTCTTTTTCAAAATTTAGCAAAATGGCGCACAAAAATCTTGCCTCGGAGTCCCCAGGGGGGGGG
>JAGKTI010000947.1:0-21488 GCA_018397915.1 Birgus latro | reverse complement strand
AAAAAAAAAAAAAAAAAAAAAATTACTTGAGGAGCTGGGCGTGTATAAGTAAAGATGGACGTTAAGAACACAAAACGGAGGAGTCTTTTTGCCCTTATTTCAACTGACGGTCACAAGAATTGTTCAGATGGAGAAATTATATATACTAACATACTGAAACTGTGTTGCCTGTGTTTATGGGGAGGTTTAGGTTCGTCTATTTGCCAACAGTGATGGCAGTTTGCCCAGTAGTTACACACACACACACACACGGGTCGTAGAGGGAGAGAGACGGAGCTGCTCCTGGATCGAGGGGAAATAATCGCAGAACTAGCAGCGAAAAGGAGATAGCCTATTGTGATTATGTGGTTGAATGCGTGAGTGGTGGTCCCGTCGGATATTAGTTTAAAAAAACGCAAGTTTCGGCCCTAAAAATACGTAAAGTGAAAAAGAAAGTTTCCATATGGTTGTATCATGGCGGAGAGAGACGGAAGATTGTTTACAACTGGCGAGTGGGAATTTGTGGGCTTCACCGAGCTAAATGTAGGCAAAGGAAGTGATAAGCTGCAAGAAACAAGAGTAGCAGGAGTAGAGAAAACGGCGGAGAGGAATGTCCAGGAGTTAAAAAAGGTATGGGAAGTAATTAAGCAGCTGCAGGAACGGACCATAGAGCAAGAGAGAGAGAGATCAAAGTCCTACAGAAAAGACTGGAAAAAGTCAGCACACGTAGTGAGGAACAAGAAAAAGAAGTTACAGAATTAAAGGCGAATAACGAATCTGCATCAAATGAAATAAAACAGCTGAAGAGGGAGAATAAGAGGTTGGAAGAAGGAAGGGACAGAATAAAAATTAAACTAGATGAATACGAATCAAAATCGAGGAGGCAAGATGAGCATATTCAGGAAATTAAGGAGCAACATAAGGGATGGAAGAAAATAGAGGAGGAAGAAAATGTAAATTTGAAGGAAATCATAGAACAACAAAGCAAGCAAAAAGTGGAGAAGGAAGTGGTTAGAGTACTAAGAATTAGAGAATCTTTGGTCAGGGATGTAGCAGACAAGAAAAAATGTGTGGTAATTTCAGGAATAAAAGAAAAACGAATGACAGTAAGATCTGAAAGAGAGAGAGAGAGAGGAACTGAGCAAGGCTAAAGAAATAATATCAGTGGTTATGGAAGGAAACAATGAAGCCCAAGAAGAGATTGAAGAAGTGTTTAGGTTAGGAAAGTACGAGGATGGTGGGGCAAGGCCCTTGAAAGTAAAGTTTAAGTCCCAAGTAATAGTGAATGAAATCATAAGTAGAACGTGGAAATTGTCAGAGAAAGAGGGGTTTAAAAATGTTTGGATTAGGAGAGATGCAAATGAAGAGGAAAGAGCTAAATTAAAGGAGTTAGTAAAGGAAGCAAAGATAAAAAACGAACAATGAACGGAGAAAGAGAAGTCAGAGTTCTATTGGAGAGTTATGGACCAGAAATTGAGAAAGTGGTACCGACGGAAGGAAGGAGAGACGAGAGTATAAAAAACGATGAAAAAAGTTTGAAAGTGGCATACACAAACATTGATGGACTAATATCGGCAAGGTTAGAAATCAGTGATTTTTTGAGGGCACACGAACCTGATGTTATGTGCTTTGTAGAGACTAAATTGAACGAAGATATTGATATTCATATGGAAGGTGGGAAATACAAATTATGGAGAAGAGACAGAAAAGAAAAAATGGGAGGAGGTGTGATGATAGCAGTGAAGGACAATATAAACGTAGATACTGTGGAAATTGCAGAGGGCAGGGCCGAAGCCATAAATTTGAAATTAGAAACTGGGGAGAATGGTAAGAGAGATATGGCAGTGGTATATGTTCCCCCTAAGACGAGAGCATGGAATGACGATGAATACCAGGAGATGTTGTCAGACATGGTTAGTTATCTACAGAAAGTGATTGAGAAAAGCAACAATATAATCCTAATGGGTGACTTTAATTGTAAAGAGGTGAACTGGGAGGAATGGGACTTGGGAGGCAGTGAAGATTCGTGGGGCACTAAATTGTTAAATATAGCAATGAATAATGTAATGACACAGTGGGTTAATGAAGAGACACAATTCAGAGGTGATGACACACCAGCAAGATTAGATTTGCTACTATCCAAAGAACCTGATGTAATTGAATCATTAAATTATCTGTGTCCTATAGGAAAAAGTGATCATGTGGTCACTGAGTTCCAGATGATAATAGGGAATGTGGTGCCAAGAGATGAGCTTTATAGGCAAGGAAGATACAACTTTGGGAAAACAAACTTTGCAGAATTGAGAATTTTTTTTTTTAAATGCAGACTGGAGAAAATTCAGAGAAACAAGAGAGATACAGAGGAAGTGGGATATCTTTTTAGACCTCAACAATTTGGGAGTGGAAAAATATGTGCCAAGAGTAAGTGGGAAAGAAAACAGGAAAAAGGTGTGGTTTAATAGAAGGTGTATAATAGTGAAAAAAGAGAGGGCCATGGCATGGAACAAATGGAGAAAGAGAGGTTATATCAGAAAAAAGGAAGAATATAAAAGAACTAGGAATGAATATACAAGAATACGTAGAGAGGAAGAAAGGAACTTTGAAAAAGGTATAGTTGACAAATGTAAGGATGAACCCAAATTGTTTTATAGATTTGTTAATGGCAAATTGAAGCAAAGGGAAGGAATCACCAAACTGAAAGTAGAAGGAGAGGTCTACAAGGATGCAGTAATGCAAGCTGAAGTAATGAACAAATGTTTCCAATCGGTTTTCACTAAGGAAAGGGAGTTTGTGGAAGGAGAGGGAGTGATTAGAAATGTAGTGATAAAAGATATAAAAGTGGAGGTGCAGGAAGTGTATAAATTACTGGGAGCTCAAGATGTAAGGAAGGCCCCAGGACCGGATGGAATCTCTAACTGGGTACTGAAGGAATGCAGAGAACAACTGGCGGATAAGATTCACAATTTAACTGTGTGCTCCTTGGAAGAGGGGAAAGTGCCTCGGGAATGGAAGAGGGCAAATGTGGTGCCAATCTATAAGGGAGGAAACAAGGAAGAACCCCTGAATTATAGACCAGTGTCCCTAACCAGCATGGCTGCGAAATTGTGTGAGAGAATCCTGAAAGATAGATGGATAAAATATCTGGAAGAGATGAATATTTTGACTGAAAGTCAGTTTGGATTCAGAAGTGGAATGTCATGTTTCGAACTTGTTGAGCTTCTACTCAAGGGCGATTGACGTGCTACAGGAGAGAGACGGTTGGGTGGATTGTGTGTACTTAGATCTGGAGAAGGCCTTCGACAAAGTACCCCACAAGAGACTATTATGGAAATTAGAGCATATAGGAGGACTGAAGGGAAGCCTCCTGGAATGGATGAGAGACTTTTTGAGTGACAGACAAATGAGGACAGTAATAAAGGACAGGACATCTGGATGGAAGGAGGTAACAAGTGGTGTCCCACAGGGCTCGGTGTTGGCACCAGTAATGTTCTTGATTTATGTAAATGATATGGTAGATGGAGTGAACAGCTACGCAAGCCTGTTTGCTGATGATGCAAAGATCTTGAGAAAGGTAGAGGTTGAAGAGGACTGTAAAATGCTACAGGAGGATCTGGATAGGATATATGATTGGAGCCGGATGTGGGAAATGAAAATCAACGCAAAAAAATGTAAAATATTGGAAATGGGTAAAAGTACCAAGAGGCCATCATTGAATTATTTGATGGGTAATGAACCAATTAGAAAAGCGAGAGAAGAGAAAGATTTGGGAGTGCTGGTCCAGGATAGTTTGTCATCTGAAAAACACATAAATAAGATAGTGAGAGAGACATATAAACTCTTGACCAATATAAGAGTGGCATTTCATTACATGGATGAGGAGATGATGAAAAAATTGATAGTGGCCATGATCCGGCCCAGGTTAGAATATGCAGCAGTAGTGTGGTCCCCACACAAAAAGAAAGATATAACCAAGATTGAGAGAATATAAAGAACAGCAACCAAGATGGTCCCTAGTCTGGCAGATTTGCCATAGAGAGAGAGGCTGGAAAGGCTGGATTTGCCCTCCTTAGAGGAAAGGAGAAAGAGGGGTGACATGATTGCAGTGTTCAGGACCATGATAGGAGTAGATAAAATTGACAGAGAAAATCTGTTTGTGTGGGATGAGAGAGCAACAAGAGGACACGGAATGAAACTAAAGAAGCCAAGCTGCTCGAAGGACATCAAGAAATATAGTTTTCCGTATAGATGTATAGACCTGTGGAATAGCCTGGACAAAGAGATCGTCCAGTCTAAAAACTTAAATGAGTTTAAGGCAAAATTTAACTTATTGAGAAACAGAGACGGGACCCCACGAGCGTAGCTCATTTCCTGTATATCACAATTAGGTAAATACAATTAGGTAAATACACACACACACACACACACACACACACACACACACAAAAAGAGCCTCAACTACAAAAAGGGCAATTATCATGACCTAAAGAAATACTTCTTAGAAATAGATAGGGAAAAAGAGCTTAGACGACAAGATTTAAATGTTATATATAAAAATTCTGTGAACTTTATGAAATAGGAGTCCAAAATTACATCCCTCAGCACAAAGAAACAAAAATGGAAATACACAAATGGTTTAATAAACAATGTAAAAAATCAAAAGAAAAGAGAGACTTGTGGAATAGATACAGAAGACACAATAGTGAGAAGGCATATAACAACTATAAACAGGCAAGAAATGAATACACAAGAATAAGGAGAGAAGCCCAAAAACAGTTTGAGGAGGACATCATAAACAAAAGTAATGATCAACCAAAGCTATTTTACAACTACATCTGAAGCAAAACCAAAGTAAAAGATAAAATACAATCCATAACGGATGAAGGGATCTTATATACACAAGAGAAAGATATTTGTGAAGTACTAAATAAGAATTTCTAATCAATTTTTGCAGAAGAAAATAATTTTGAGAGGGATGATATGGAACATGCATGCCCAAACATATTACCAGATATACAAATATAAGAAAAAGAAATACAGAAAGAGTGAAGTATATTAGACAAAGAAAAAGCAAATGGTCCTGATGAAATTTCATGCTGGGTGCTACATGAATGTGCAAAGGATAGTAGACCACTATCGTTAATATTCAAGGAATCCTTGGGTCAAGGTAAACTGCCAGATCTTTGGAAGAAAGTAAACATTATTCCCTTATTCAAGAAAGGGAACAGACAAAATCCACTCAACTACCGACCAGTATCACTAACCAGTGTTGTAAGTAAGATACTGGAAAAGCTATTAAGTTTGGGTAAACCATCTAGAACACAATATGATACCAGAAAGGCTATTTGGTTTCAGAAAGGGAAAATCACGTGTTACTAATTTATTAAGCTACTATGACAGAGTTGCAGAAACATTACAGAAGACAGAAGGATGGGTGGACAGTATCTATCTAGATTTCAAGAAAGCATCTGACAGAGTACCGCACCAAAGACTTTTATGGAAACTGTACCATCAAGGAGGAATCCGAGGCAAACTGTACTGTTGGATGCAAGATTTTCTCAGAAAAAGGGAAATGAGAACAGTAGCTACTAAGGGGAAATTACTCATCATGGAGGGAAGTGACTAGCAGAGCTCCACAGGGCTCAGTACTGGCACCAATTATGTTTTTAGTGTATATAAATGACATAGATAATAATATTGGAAATGAAAGCTATTTAAATATGTTTGCCGATGATGATAAAATACAAAGAAGAATTACTAACATAGACTCTTGTAAACAGCTACAAGAAGAATTAAATAAACTTCATGAATGGAGTAATACATGGCAAATGGAATTCAATGTGGACAAGTGTCAAGTAATCAAGTTTGGTAAAAGTGGGAAAAGACCAAATTGGGATTATAAATTAGGAAGTAAAACCCTACACACATCAGAAAGAGAGTAGGACTTAGGTGTGATTATCAATAACAGACTAACTCCGGCAGACCACATAAATGAAAGGGTACGGAACATCTATACACTGCTTGCAAATATGAGGATAGCATTCACATACATTAATGAAGACATGCTGAGGTAGGTATTAACATCTTTCATCAAACAAACCCTGGAGTATGCATCAGTAGTCTGGAATCCTCATCTCAAGAAACACATAGATAAGACTGAAAAAGTTCAAAGGGCTGCTACATGATGGGTACAAAGCTTAAGGGATCTAACCTATGAAGAAAGATTAGAAAAACTGAATCTGCCAACACTACAGAAGAGAAGAAAAAGAGGAGATATGATTATGCTACATAAATGCATATCAGGGAAAGAGAAAATAGACATAAATGGATATATAACCTATGGGGAAATATCAGCAACAGGACACTGCAAAAAACTGCATAAAAAGAGAGGTGATAAAGACGTAAGGAAAGTTAGTTTCCCAAACAGGGCAACTGATCAGTGGAATGCACTACTGAATGAAATAGTGTGTGTCAAAACAATTAATAAATTTAAGGAGATGTATGATAAAAATGGTTTAAGACACGGGACAATACGAGCTTGACTCATTCCTGTAAAGATACAATTAGGTAAGAACACGCGCGCGCGCAGACGCACACGCACGCACGCACCCAAGCACGCACGCATGCATACACACACACACACACACACACACTTTCTATTTATGGTTTAAAATATGTTTTATGATGACCATGTCTGTCATGTCGGAGGTTTGTGACGCTGCTACGATAAGTGAACAACCAACTGAGCCCAAAGACGTTATTTTAATTATAGTCTTGCCATCTCCTGACGATATATATTTTTTCACTCATCGAAGTAGGTGTTCGACATAGTGTTCATTTACCTCTTCATTATAAGAGGCATTTTCTAAATTGAAGAAAGTCGTATAAAGATAATTTGAGTAAAAAGAAGACTGAGGCCACCTTCAATAGCCACACCCACGCCCGCAGCACTGCGATGGGAAAATAATAATTTATGAGAAGGGTAGGCAACATTAGGGGGTCCCAGCCTGGCTAAAACGTGGTTTACGTGGTCTACCACTGTACAAAAATTTTTCTTTGGTATATATATAAAAAAAAGAAAAATGGCCGTGCATCCCGGGGTTGCCTTCCCTCCTGCGGGTGCCTCCATAGGAGGACGGAAGATGGGGAGGGTGGAGGAAGGTTCCATTCAGCCTAAAACTTGGTCCGGGAGGAGGTTCACACTGTGCAATCTTTCGTTTTTCTATTTAAAAAAAAAAAAAAACTATGACCATGCACCCTGGCGTTGCCCAGGACCCCGAATGCTGTCTCTCACGGGAAGTGGCCCTCGGGGGTCCAACCCTGCCAAAAGCCCTGTCAGGGCGGAGGTCTACCATTGTGCAGAATTTCGTGTTCCTAGAAAAAAAAAAAAAACTTGGCAGTCTCCCCCCAAAAGGCCCCAAACTTAGGGGTCGGGGAAGTACTGCCTTGCCTAAAACTTCGTGTGAAGGAGGACTATCACTGTGGAAGATTTCGACTTCTCAGGTGAAAACTATGGCTGTGCATTCCCACATTGTCTGGTATCCTTGGCGGATGCCCTCCCCGTGATGAGGGAAGGGGGTGGCCTTCGAGGGATCCACCTTGTCTAATACATGATCTGGGTCGAGGCATACGACTGTGTAAAATTTCATATTCCTTGGTTAAAAAAAAAAAAAAAAACGCCGCGCACGCCAGCGTTGGCCAGGGCCCACAGTGTGGGTGATCCTTGGGGGTTCCACCCTACCTGAAACCTTTTCCAGGCAGAGGTCTACCAGTGTACATCATTTTATTTTCCTCCCTCCGTCCCTCCCCAATAAGGACTGGATCCCATCATTCAGAAAGGTAGTGACCAAGTGGATACGTTAGTGGGTGAATGAGTGACACAGTTAAGAGCAAACAATGTATTTGACCAGCCCTGTAGGTGCGGGGGGGGGGGGGGAATCAACGGAGTGAAGGGTTTAAATCAGAGGAAGTACTGATATTTACGGTTTACAAACAGGCTACTTCGGTCTTAACCTTCCCTAAACAGGCTTTCCAATAACCATTATAATCTTTGGATATCATCAAATTAAACAGCCCCTACCCTATTCACCGTGTCCCTGTAACACCACCATCCCTGCACCTCACTCTCTCCTTAACTACTTCAGTATCATTACGTATTTTTGTAGTTTACTCTTGTTCTAGCTAAACGACTGTATTGAACTTAGAGAACACCCTAGCGGTCAAAGGTTTAATAAAAGCTTTATCGAACCCATACTGCTCCAAGTTTTTCCTATGCTGAACATAACTAAGTACCAAAAATAAAGAAAAGGTTGTCATCTGACTGAAGTTAAACCCTTCACTTCGGTGACGCCTTTTTGTAGTTTATATCTGCTACCTCCAGACGACTCTAATCAGACTAGAAAAGATCTCTTACAACGAAGGGGTTAATGGAAATAATATATATAACTCTGACTGAAGGGATCACATTTCACAAACACTTCTAAACACACTAAAAAATACAAGTACACACACGCACACACACACTGCAGTCCTACCGGACCCAGGTTCAAATCCCGGCTGGGGCAGGGAACAGTTTAAGGATTTGACTTTCATAAAAATCGGACTTTACTGACCAGAAGACCCGCCGACATGTAAAAATACCCCCGCTAATACCAATACACCAGTCCTGTATGAGACAGACCTAGCATGTATTCAGTATGGACGGTGGGTGTTAGCGCCGAAGTGGTGACATGCAGAGGTGTAAGGTATGTAGGAGGACTACTAGGCCTTGGGAACAGGCTGTGAAGCCTATGCCCAGAGTTGGACACAAACACACACACACACACACACACACACACACACACACACACACACACACACACACACACACACACACACACACACAACACAAACTCACAAAACACACACATACAACACAAACTTACAAAACACACACACACACAGTATGCCGGGGAAACAAATAATAACACTCGTAATGATGCTGATGCTGATGATAGAAATCATCATCACCATCATCATCATCATGGGGTCGTTTGGGTAAATGATCCTACACAATTTTTACGACAGACCACTCGCCACATTAATTAATCATTATAACAAACTATTCTTTTTTCACAAGGATATTTTGTCATTTTAATATTCACTCTAATTGCGAGGTGTCTGGTGGCTGTAAGTGTGATGACAAACGCATATACAAGCATCTATGACACGAAACAGGCCTAGGCGAGCTTATAAATACGACCCGGGACGTCTTTTTCCCACTTGTAAGTAGAGGGAAGGTCCAGAGAGCAAGGAACGAGATGGCGCGACAAATGGAGAACTGTTAAATGGGCCAGACACTCACTCACCATTCAAGCTCCCGGAATACTAAGTCTATCTCACAGGCCTAACCATCTGTACATATTTCATGGTACTTTTCTTTATAGGTGCGTTTCACATTCCCTACCAGCTAGTCAACCCGTCGCCTACGAAGTTAAAAACGAGGTGCCAAACTCTTGTCACGTGCCCCACTGTACTCACTCAATTCATCCTGGTTATATCTTGTCAGTACTTCAGCTTTATCACCTTCCATATCTCGCTTTCTAACACATTTACCAGATCCATCTACATTCCTCTTGGCTTATCATTCCTCCAACCTCCTTCAAACACACTCACATATCTCCTTTTTATCATCCGATCTACATTAATTTTTTTAATGACCAAACCACCTAAGCACAACCTTTTTCCTGGTTATCTACAGACTTCCTTATTTCACATCTTTCACGTATTACATTAATTTCATGCTATCGACTTTACACACTCCATACACGTTCCTCAGTAATCTCATTTCTACTGCTCTTACTCTTGACCTTTCGTTCTCATGTCAGTCAAAATATCACACCCATACGTTAATGTGGGAACTCAAGTCAGTGGAATAATAAGACAATACTGCGGCTCAACGCACTTTTCTTGCCTAGTACCATTTTCTAGTGTAATTTTTTGCTACAACTCTGCATTCATGATGGAGAGATAGCGATTTAAGGTCTACTTATAATTATTATGTGTATTATGTGCATAATGCACACCCTCGTGCATCCCTCTTACAGTCTCCACAGTCAGACCTTTGTTTAGTGTCAAGGCTTTTACACCACCCGTCACATTCCTCCCCTTCCTTCCCACAGTCTTCACCACTATTTGTTTTATTGAAATATATGATTCACTTTAACTTCTACCATTCCTAAAACTACGAAGTTCTCACTAACCACATATTCTGATATTTTCCTTATCTTACATGCCAATCCTACAACACAGCAGACTTACAGCATGGTAACTTCCGCACTCACTTTGGTCTCTTCCATATGACACAATCAGAACCTCCTTTAACGCAATTGGAGCACTCACCCAAACTTTCTTGCAAGTTTCCAACTAACATTTCATTCCACTCTTGTTACTTCGTTTAATCATTTCTGCGTACACGTAATCAGAGGCGTAACTATACCCCATTTCACCGAGTCTGGCACCATCTCTGATGTCCTCAACGCCTGTAGTGTTGATGTAAATCCTCTGTATTAGGTAAACCTCTATGTATTACCTTGAGAACCAATATATAAAGGCAATACAAAAAGGTATTTTCAGTACGGACGATCTTTATCAGTGCTACAGTTGTTGACGACATCACTGATGGTGCCAGACTCGGTGAAACGGAATATAGAGTTACTGGCGCCCGGGGCAATAATAGAAAATCTTGAAGGATTCTGTCTGTCACAATGACTCATTTGACCACATGAAGAACAGAAATCAGATGTGTTTTATTACCAGATGGTGTATTGAGATACTATTACAAGCTAATACTATTTATTACCAGAAGGTATACTGAGCGTAACTATTATAAGCGGGGAAATACAAACAAATCTTTTTACGAACACAATCGTCCACAAACAAAAGATATAACCCTTACAGAGGTACCGTTAGTCAGGTAGTCAAGGGGTACCATTAAACTGCCACATTGTTTGCACACACACACACACAAACTGTTGGCAATTATACTTAGATTCTGCGAGACTTGGCTGAGAAAGACATATTAATGCTGATCTTAATTACCCCTTCACACTCAAGACGTATTTTGCAGCTTTTCATTACCCCTTTAAACCCTTCACTCCCAGGACGTATTATGCTACTTTTATTTAACCCCATCACACCCAGGATATTTTATGCTGCTTCTAATTAACCCCTTCACACCCAAGACATATTAATATTGATCTTAATTACCTCCTCACCCCCATGATGTATTTTGCTGCTTTTCATTATCCCCTTAAGTCAGTGGTTCTTAAACTTTCTTGATAAGCGGACCCCTTTTATTAAAACTAATCATGTGGCGGTCCCTTAATTATGAGTAGAGTTCCCGTCTACTCTACCTTTTGGGTTCAAAGGTGTTAGCAGCCTATATTATACTAAAACTGTTACTGAATTATTCATTAGTGCCTTCACTTGAACATAACAGTTCAAATTTTAATCCACATTAATGTCATAACGTTATTCATTTTAGTGTTTTTATAATCAAATTAGCCTACGGACCCCTTGGAACGTTTCACGGACCCCTAGGGGTCCGCGGACCTCACAAACAGTGCCTTAAGTAAAAGCAGTATAATGTGTCCTGGTTGTGAAGGGGTTGGTAAAGGCATCATAATATGTCCTGGTAGTGAAAGGGTTAATGCACTCAAAATATTAAACAAAATGTGGGGTTACAATATATTATTTGAAAGCTTAGAAGCTGCTCCTTGCCTTGGTAAAATCAGAAAGAAGAAATAATGATCATGGGCAGACATTAAAAACTCATGGACAGACATTAAAAAATGAAATAAATAAGCAAGCACCTGGCACATGGTCACTTTCATCATCACTATCGGTTGTCAATGTCAAAGTATCTGAATATTCACAATTTGATGCCCAATCACTAGCCACATCACAAGTGTCAATCTCCTCATCACTAGTATCATAATCATCTTGTTCTACATTTTCTGGGAACCATGAAACCCTCTATACCACTCGTAATCTTCATCAACCATAGTAAGCACCTCACAAAAGCTCACTTGTCTCCCAGTAATATCCAAAAACTGGACTGCCATGGGAAGTTATATATCACAACTATTTCCTGAAATACTCATTTACCTGTGGACATGTAGAAATATTAGCTATTTCACTTAACAAATGGCTAAAAATGACATAGCCTTTACCTGATTTCACACAATTCCCGAGTAAAGATGGCGGATTTGGATGGCTATAGAAAATGGGCAACAATGGGCCAATCATAAGCCCCGATGTATGACGTCTAGCCTCAACCAAAACAAACTTTACATTCTCACATTCACAGAGTCTGTCACTCCGTGAGGGAAACCATGATCATGCTAGACGGAGTTTAAGAGTTAGCATCCCTACTTTTTCAACAGAATGATATGATTATATAACATTTTATGTCCTAAAACACGTATTTCTTTGCCAAATATCTATGTGTATAGTCGTGGGTGTCGTTAATAATCATCTATCCTTTGGGACACTTTCATCAGGCTGGCTTTGTGTGTATAGTAAGTTACAGTGGAGTAAGAGGGAGTGAGAGGGACAGGGAAGGGAAACATTTTCTTATTGATTCTTAACTCTGTGTGTGTGTGTGTGTGTGTGTGTGTGTGTGTGTGTGTGTGTGTGTAATATTAGTAAAAAAAATTATGTACTACTGAAAGTACTGCACCTCGCATTACGACAGCTTTTCTGCAAAATTTTATTTAACACAAGTTGAGGTTGATTACACTATGATGTTGTTGTTATTGTTGTTGTTGCGACTTCACCGACTTCCATTTTTAATTGTCTGATATTGATACAGAATATTATTATTATTTTTACAGCTACCCTGTAGACGCCTAGTAAAATTTTTCACGAGGCTCATTTTGGCACCCCCCAAGGTCGGCGCCCGGGGCACGTGCCCTCCCTCGCCTCCCCCTAGTTACGCCACTGCATGTAATGCCACCTCATTCTTCAACCTATTCACAGCATTCATCGCGTCTGCCAATATCCAATTTTCCAGCACCACATTCCTCTGCGCACCACCCAACTTCTCATTTGTTCCCAAACATTCATCAACCTTTTAAAATATTCTTTCGATCTACCCAATTCGCTTCCATTTGTTAACTCGCACTTTCAAAGGAAGAACCGGATGATATTTTATTCAGCGCGCACGCGCCCATGTGCGAACAAAATAGCTCAAATACTTCTGATCCGACTGTTTAAGTGTCTTCCCAGTGGCTGACCTACTGTCACATGGTGAAGTCAACTTAAATTACTTTGATCCGAATTAAACCAAACTTGGTGGAAGGCTTGGGGGAAACTTAAAGGTGAGGTAATTCTGCTCTGAAAATCATTCGTCCAAGGTCGAGGTCATAATGCAAGATAAGAGGTTCGACCACAATAACTCAAATAGTTTTAATCAATTTGAATTATACTTGACAGAAGTGCTCAAGGTTATGCAATGATGAAGACACAGATAAGGGTCAATTCAAACACTTTAACTTCAGTCTGGACGAAACTTGGTAGAAAAGCTGAGGGTCAGACAATGATGAAGTAATTTGATTTTGGGAAATGCTCGGTCAAAGGTTAGGTCACCAGGGCAAAGTCAAATGATCAGTTCACAGGGTAACTGAAGGCGCGAGTGTTGCACTAACTTGCTTGTTTTTTGATACTCTCATGCCTCACATTATCAAATTTTTTTCACTCTTATTTCCAGTTTCACACGTCTTTCTAAAATGGTTTCCTATTTTCAGAGTCGTTTACGTTTATTTTTCTTTCAAAATTATCATTTACCACCCCCCCCCTTTTTTTTTTTTTTTAAATCAGGGATTCATCGTCATCCTATTGTCTTTTTGTAACCACAGATAGAGTGAGTTGGGTGCATAAAGCGAGGAAGACGAAAAACATGACAGTGAAGAACTAATCAACAAAATGACAATGGCCAGTGGAATGGGTCACACGATCATTCATTCACCATTCCGCTTCCCCCAATCCTTACTTCGCCTCACAGGCATATGCACTTTATATTAACTATCAGACGGAGTTCAAGACTCTCAAGTTATAGCAGGGGTACCAGACCATTGTTATGGACTCCTTCTCACAAAGTGAATCCAACTAGCCCGAGCCCTCTTCACTTCCCTACCATTATCAACCCCCATACTTCGTTCTTTCACACACTCAATCTATATACCTTTTCCTTTTTCTTGGCTAACCACGTTTCCTGCCATCATCAAAATCACTCCCATATACCTTTTTCTCCACCCTGTTTATACACATTCTCTCCATATGACCATACCACATAAACACACTTTTAAAAACTTCCTTACTCCAAATCTTTCACGAATCACATTATATATATCTTATCCTACCCATTCCCCATACTCCACACACTTCTTAAGAGCCCCATTTCCAGTCTGAACTCTGAATTTTTCATTTTCATGTCACACTGATATGTAACTGTATGTACTCATACTCCTTCATGCAATCGTCTTGCAGCTGCCGCACTCACTATAATTTTTTTTTTTAATGCTTTTTTTTCAGCAACCGTAGTCACATTTTTCTCTTTTCCGGTAAGTCTCAAAATCCAAAAATCTCCCATATCATAAGAAATAATAAGGAATGTTAGAAGGGTCTCAGTTTGCGTGTGGTGCATCGCAAGGCGTACAGTACGTCTTCAGATTTAATTTCGAGACCACTGGATGTTCTTTAAGCGTTACCACATACACTGTTAACCGCGCCGGTATATGGCAAAAATGTATACTGTAACGTATTTTTACATGGCCATTCACTGTCCATAAGGCGATATTGATTTTATTACTATGAAACAATTTAAAGTCAAACGACAATTCTTATACAGTACCTGCCAACTTAGTGGCATGCAGAGGTATTGTACCATTGTTTCCCCTGGTCCTTTACTATATCCCACAAACATACGTCTAATGTGTCATATGAACGTGCAATAATTTTTTCAAATACTTTTTGGAGCCAATGTACACATATCTGACCTTATACAATTCATGCTATCCAACTCATCCACTTCACTCCATTTCATGTTTAATTTACACAGCGTTATCACTGTGTACTCATCATTCTTGAACATATTCACTCCATGCTCTTACGTTCATCACTCAAACCTCTTACACTTCACACAGCCATACGAACCTAGCTATTTTTCTTGCGTTCTGAGTAGGCACAGAACCCAGACGAAAGAACAGATTATGGGGGAACCTTAACCACAACTACTAGCAACAAAATAACACATAACCCTAACAGTTTGTAACCTACATCACACAGCTATACTCTATAAACCACTATATGGTGACTTCTTGATCAAACTCGTCCCACTAACCTCCTCAAAAAAAAAAAAAAAAACTATACCCGAGACCTACCGTGAGGAAAGGTATGGCGATGATGGTGAGGCTGGTGGATCCTAAAGGCGATGGCAGCACGTCAGGCATGGTGATCCTCGTCTGGCACCTCACCAGCATGCTCACTTCATTTGTCGCACCTCCAGCGGGGCTCCCTCCTGTCAGCTGTAGGGTAGGTAGAGGTATTTGTGACTGACTCATGGTGGCATGTGGATGATACAGGTGGGAAGGAAACAGGAAAGAGCCGAAGTTCTTTTTTTCTTTTTTAACATTTCAGTTTTTCAGATTACATAGACAACGTCTGAGTGAGGACATTGCCATCTTCCATCCAGCTCTGAATAATCTCTCTGGGGAAGGGATCTGTGTTATCCGAAACTTTTAAGAAATCGAGAACTTAGGCCCTTTTTGTGTTCCCTCCCACTCATTGCACTGATATTTTTGGGCAACACTGCACTGATATTCTTAGACAAACAAGCAGAAGTAAGTATCAAGACCTATGTGTAAATTTACTGACTGACAGAAGGTTTGAAAGCGGTGATGGTTTTAAGTGATGGCTAGTGCAAGAAAGTAAAGACAGGTACATAAAGTTTTTTTCCTTATCATACGCAAATTTACGTACACGTACACACACACACACACACACACATTGTGTGTGTGTGTGTGTGTGTGTAACTGTGACGATGAACTTTCGAGTACTATGTAATCTTTATATTTTGTCTCTGTATCAGCTTTGGAAAGATATTTTCTTTTGTACTCTTGTGATGAGCTGGTACCTTCCCAGTTGGTCGCTATGCCGTCCACCTGGTTTCTATATGTTTGGTTAGTACCGAAGGATGGACCACATTTCTGTGGTTTCCAATGCTAATCACTACACAAGTTTGTTCTCCCGAAGCAGCTGTTCATCACGTATTCAAGCGATAAGCTCTTGCCTCTCGTACTCCTATGTTTTTGCCTTTAAGTGAAGTGTACTGAATTATATTAACCAAACAGCAACGAGAACTGCTCCTGTAAACTGCAGAGAATATTGATTGGTTTGTTTTACATAGCAAAAAAGAAAATACAGCGATTCAAAAGGGCATTACAAATATGCATATGCTATTTCTGATTAATGTGTATGACTTCGGGATATGACGTATGTCAATGTGGTATTATAATCATAAGATGGTTTTCACATTCATCAGCACATGAATGTGTTTATGACCATGGCAATGTGATTATGGTTATGACGATGTGGTGATGTATATGGCCATATGTCGATGGATATTACAAGGTAATGAACCTTACGACCAGAGGCGGTAGCTCGATCGGTAGAGAGTTGGCTTGCAGTCCCGTGGGACCCAGGTTCGAATCCTCGCTGGTGCAGGGAACAGTTTAAGGATTTGAATTTCATTAAATCAGGCTTTACTGATCTACCAGAAGACCCGCCGACATGTCGTAAAAATAACCCCGCTAATACCAATACACCAGTCCTGTATGAGACAGCCCTAGCATGTATTCAATATGGACGGTGGGTGTTAAGCGCCGAAGTGGTGACATGTAGAGGTGTATGGTATGTAGGAGGACGGCTGGGCCTTGGTAGCGGGCTGTAGAGCCTATGCCCAGAGTCGGACACATAAAAAAAAAAAAACGACGGCTGATGATGTTTATGACCTTGACAATGTGATGGTATTAATAATAATGTGGTTATGTTCATGAGTATGAGGTGCTATTTATGACCATGACCATGTAGCGGTGCATACGATCATATTTTGGTTATAACGACCATGCAGTGGCATTTATGACCATCTGATGGTGTTTATGGTCATATAATTGTTTTTGTAACCATGACATGGCCATATCATATGATGGCGTTTATGACCATATGGTGGTGTTTAAGACCATACTGTGGTTTTTGTGATCATTGATACAGTGAACATGTGATACTGTTTAAGACCATGTGGTGGTGTGTGTGACCAAGACCATATGACGGTACTGACGATTATATGAGTCAGTTGATAATGTCTAATTTAGTGATACTGATGATCATGTGGTTGTTTCTATAATATGACGACGTTCGGATTTGTGCATGTCTGAGGGAGTATTCTCCACTTTGGTTTCTGTTAAGACCAGATAAAGTAATAAACTGAACAATGAAGAGAACTGTGTCATATATGGTGCGTAGTCTCACATTCAAGATCAGCAGCAAAGAACCTGTGCGGAGAATATCACTGAATGTGCTGTGTACTGGTGTGGTGCTCTACATGTCTGTTATGAAATAAACACTGTCAACGAAAAACGAATGGTTCTCAATACTTCTAGTTAACTGAGGTAGAAAATCTTACTCCTATGATGGAATAAAAGGGGAAGGGGGGGGGGGGAAGACATACGAGCCAACCTCAAGTGAGGCGCGCCGCCCCAGAACCACTGGTATAACTTAACACTGTCCTATTTACCACCATGTCAGTTCCTTCCTTGTGTTATGGAAGGCTCGCAAAGGGGGAACGGGGATGTTCTTCCATACACACGCACAAACATCTCTATCTTCTTTTGTTATATATGAATTCACTTTTACTGCATATATAAATCATCCCGTACGCACCCTGGTGTTGAGTGTCCATCCGCCAGACCTGGTGAGTTGAAATGCATTATCCCCAGTGAAGTTGGCTGCCGACACCACGCTGGGCTTGGTGCAGTTGTACAGGGGTCCCAGCGTTGTCACCTGTCACAACCACAACCATCACTGAAGGACGCATTCTAGATGGCGTAGGAGACTCTATAATGACTAACTTAATGATATACAGCATGGCCAAAATACACCCCTCCTCCTTCACTTCTACTGAGTGATCATTCGTGTTACTTGGACGGCTGTCAATGTTATTAGTGTCTATCCTGCATCATTTATTCATTTCCTACTCCCACGCCCACACCAGCAGAATGAGCCGTCCCCGCAACACATAAGATACCATGAGGCGAGTTTCAAAAGAGCGCTATTAACGGGTCACCTGGAATTTTCCCTCACACCTTACTTTCTCTTGTATATAATGTTTTTCGGCTTAATATTGACAGTATTCATCAGTAACATAAAAAAGGACTATTAGGTTGTGATGTCTAAAATAAACTGATTAAGGAGAGGTGTTGCGAAATCTCTAAAGCCACTAAGAACGGGAGTCTTATCACACATTATACCACTCTCTCTCTCACCGCATGGATAAATATTTGTCGGCAAACAATGTTTATCAGTCTACAAAATCCAGAATTGTATAATGTATGATGGGTGCCAGCTTAATGAAGCCATCTGGAAGCAGGAAGGCACTACTATGCCCTTTTTACTCTAACTTGGCCTAAAATTGCCATCTTCTCATCTACAATACTTAGTTATAATAAGAGATCCACACTAGAGTACGATGTTACTCATAAAGAAGTGCTACGGAAAGGATATACAGCCGTAGTACTGACTTATTCTGCCACGGAGCTACGTGAAATAAGACGGAAAAGAACGAAAACCTGGGCCAAGTTAAGGTAAAGAGACTATAAAACATGTGTTGTACAGGAAGGGGTTAATGGGCTGCAACGAAGAATGACCGTCTATCTATCTATTGCCAGACCCTTAATCCCGTAAGGGGTGGCCACAAAAAAATCGCCTCCGTGTCACCCTGTCCCCCACCATTTCACTGCCCTGCTCCCAGCTCACACCCCACTCTCATATACCTATCCACTCCATCCCTCCATCTCATTCTTGGCCTCCCCCTCCCTCTCCCCCCTTCCACCTCACATACTCTCTCTTCGTAGACATTACTAGATATTAGTGACTGTTATAGCAAAACCATCGTTCACCCTGATCTGTTACACCCTATGGAGTCTTTGAGCAATATTTTACATTACGATTACAATGTAGTACTCTGCTGCTCCACCCTATGCTCTGTTACCTTCTCCATATTTACCCTTCAATATCCCCAAACTGGTTTTGCAAAGGATGGAATAATAGATAATTAAAGACTGACAATTACAGTCTAGCTTAATTCAGATTTTATCTAGATATTATATAAGTTTACGCAAAAGTATTTTACATAATCCTGAGCATGACGAATTGTGATTCATTGAGGGACGAGTATTACCATAACTGTTTAGAGTCACTATATTTACTGTACCAGTGCCACTTTTGTCATTATACTCGGTCCAATTCAGTATGGCTTACAACTGTCATCTGTCTTGAATGCTTTAACAAATGAATAGCACTAGAAAATGATACTAGTCACGAAAAAGTGCATTAGGAAGGATGTACAGCCGTAGTACACTATAACCTCACTGTCATTGGGATATGGAGCAAAGGGACGAAAATCTACGCCACGTTGTTGTTGTTGTTGTGGCCCCATGCTCATCTGAACGCGAGCCCGGTAAACCACGAGTTGTTTGTGTTTCTCCTCCAAGCCACCATCCTCCTTTCAGGGGATGGGGAGGGAGCTTCGTCAGTTTCACTGGTGTCACCCCCATGAAAACGTCCCTTTGCAGATCCTTCACCATATTAAATATTGAGCATCCCCACAACCAGCCTTCTTACAACAGCTGCCAAGTGAGCGATTTTCCTGCTAGGTATTCTGATGTTCGCTTCCTTTTAGCGGCCATTATTTAAGTCTCGTGAAAATTATAACCCTATTCTAGAAATTTATATATGTTTTAGTCTTGTATTTTGAGATTTTCATACAATTTTTGCGATGCTTAGAAATTAGGCTTTTCTGCACTTTATCTGGCGTCACTCTAGCAATATTCTAATTGTTCTTTGTCTCTGGCAAAATTGTAGCATTTTTTTATTTATTTTTATTTTTATTTTTTTTAGGACGCTTAGTAATATCTGGATGTGTCAGCCGTACTCACCCTGCCCACGTATGTCCTGAATCGCATGAGTACAGTGATGTTGGTCTTGTGCTGTGCCGTGTTCCGGGAACTAACTAGAGTCACCATACGGTCACCACCACCATCACCCCACTCGTCAGCTCTGCGGGACAGCACCTGATGGCGGTACAAGAGGAAGGTAGAGAGTTGGGTCTGTACTTAACGATTTACATATTACACAGTATTATCACTTTTACTACGGCAGCGTATTTTATCTATAAGTCTTACTGCTACTGGACGATTTTACTGACCTTACAAGAGGATTATTAACTGTGAAGGGATTAGTGAAAGCATTTAATCCTCTTCGGTTCCAGGAGTCTGTATCAAAATAAATCCAAATGTATGGGGATAGGTAAGAGAATAGATAATACGTCACTGGACTGAAGGGGTTTACATCTTTCTAATATCAACATAAGGCGCGTGAATAAAATATGTGTGGAGGTGTAGGAGGACTACTGGCCCTGAAGCCTTTGCCCAGAATCGGACACATTAAAAAAAAAAAAAAAAAAACACCCGCGAACACAGAAATAAGACGTTGAGAAAAAGGTGCTAGGGAGTCATCGTAACCGAGGGGACCGTTGTTCTCTCTCGCTGGAACTAATGTGATGAAGTTTAACCCGTTAATCCAAAACATCATTATTAATCAATTCCTCCTGCCTTGTTGCGATTTTACTCAGCCCAATAAGCATACGATCGTTATTAGAAGAACTGCTGTATAAAAGTTTTAATTTATTTACTTAACTAGCTAACGTGTCCGACTTTGCGCATAAGCTTAACGGCTCGTTTCCTTAGGCCCAGCAGTCCTGTGTGTTACACATTCCCACATGTCACCACTTCGGCAGTAATACTCACCGTCCATAATGAATACATGCACTTACCCATTCATCCAGAACTGATGAATGGGTAAGTGCGAGGATGTTTTTGTGACATGTCGGTGAGTCTTGTGTAAGATCAGTAAAGTCTGTTTTAGGGAAGTTCAGTTCAAAATATTGTTCCTGTCCCAGCTTGGGCTCGAACTCGCGTAATTCAGACAACAGCGCCAACTCAAACCGCTAAGCCACCACCACAGAGCTTGAGAACACTTAGAAAGGTTCAGGCTTATAACGAAACGTGACATGCTTTCATGAAAAATCAATCTTGAATCTAAGAAATGGATGAAACTTGGCTAAATGAAAGGAATAAAAGGGTAAGTTAATATCACTAGTATATGAGAAGCGAGTGGATTTGTGTGTGTGTGTGTGT